>UELU01139217.1:73270-112666 GCA_900490025.1 Megastigmus dorsalis | reverse complement strand
AGCATCAATCAGGGGCCGCCGCGAGCGCGCTCGCACAGCCTCCACAAGGACAATATAAATAATACGATCGCGGCCGCTGTACATACACACAAGCACACACACACACAGACACACGCACACACACACACTCGCGGCTGCTTTCCTCCTCTCCGAGTTCGCCAGCAATTATTCAAGCGTATAGAGCTAAAGATCTCCCGGCCTCTCTCTATATACCTGAACACACCACATAGCCTTTGCCTCGGATCCGGATCCCGAGGGATTGCGAACCGAGCTGAGCAACTCCTTCGCATATATACCTATATATATCTAGGAGCCAAGGGCAAGCCGCGATCCAGTTTGCTCTTATACCTCCGCGCAGTTGTAACCCTTTTTCTGTATTTACGAGATTCGAGATATAGACTTCGGTCAGAGTGGGATGCTCGTATTCGAGCAAGTTTAGGTTATGCATAAGCGGTTTAACTTTTTTTTTTTTATATTTATTGTGCAACCATTTCAAGCGTATTATATTCTTTGTGTGATTAATGATAAGTAATGCATTGCAGCTTTAGACGGTAAGCTTAATAATTATTGTTTTTTTTTTATTTAGATACAAAAGGCAAAGAAAACATCGGTATATAGAGATGTAATAGCGTCTGTTGCAAGACTTGGTGATAAAATTTTATTACGTGGAAATTAAAGATTGAAGGAGTGCTTAAGATCGAGTACATTTTATAATTCTGTGTTTGCGATTGAGATTAAAATATTGAATACGAGATAAGCTTTTAATGAAGAAATAAGTGCGCTACGTGTAAGAATATAAGAAAATACTTTCATTTACTGTAATAATTGTATTGAAATTTTATAGAATGCTTATAAATAATATACCTATATTTTCTGAATTTATCAAGCTCTTATGCCACGAATAAAATTATATTTAGCTAAAGGTTGCTAAAAGTGACCGCATTTATTCCCCATTTCTGTTATTATATCTTTTCAAACTAGTATCTTTTTGTATACCGCACTTAATTTCGCTTTTGCGTGATGGATTTTATCTAATCGGAATGCAAGATCGAAGCAATTTTATCGTGTTCGGCCAACTAATAACAGTTAGTACTGTTTCTACTTAATTTTTTATACTGTACTGTACACGAATGAAATTATTAACTTTGTTTTATGCAAAGTAAAAAGGTAATATTGATAATATGCACATTACTATACTATATACATTCTATATACTAACATTAGATATTAATTTTCGTGGAAAGTAATAAGGGAGCTATTTAGTATAATATATAGCATATGATAAATTTCTACTGTTAGTTTCTAGACGCTTAAAAAACAGGACTCCAACTCATATTAGCAAATGTCAGAAAATATAATGCGCCGCGGTGCAGAATGAAGTTTCAAATCGGCAGCAAACTTTTCGGAAACTTTTCGGACCCATCTAGCGTATACTAATTTTATGCATAGGCATCCAGGAAACTATGTTGATGTAAAAGTTCCGTTACGAGCTGAAATTTCCGCTCACGCAAATTGCGAGTATCTTAATAATCTGCGTATAAGTATATAATACGGTGTTAAAAATCTTCATAAATATAATCTCCTCGTAATAACAAGACATTTATACTAACGCAAAACGTAGACAATTGTAAATTTAGATATTTGTAGACATTTCTTTTTGAATAAAGGTGTTGACTTGAATAATATTATCATTGTCAGAATGTTAACTATCCACCCACTATCTTCCGCTTCACGTTCGGCTTTAATCGAATTTAAATGCAAATCATTCGTATTGTCCCTAATACATAGTAAGCAACAACAATTTCGTTACGAAATATCATTATTTCTTCTTTGATCTTGAATACAAAAGTGTGATGAGCACGCGAAATTCATCTTATCAAAAAAAAAAAAAAAAATAACACAGTATAGAGTGCGCATCACCGGTGTTTCGAAAATTATATACGTCACTTGTTACGACGTTTCGATTATTATGTCAGCATGAAAGAAAAAAAACATTTTTTCAGCTTCCAGGAAATTTACTTACGGTTCCCTTCCAAGCTTTTTATTACTTTAAACGAAATTTATTTTTGCAAATAAATTAGTATAGACATTTTTCTCGGTAGGAAGAAATAAAAAAGAAACAAATAGGCATTGATATGAATTATAAGGGGGAGAATACGGTCGAATAAAAACGAACGAGAGTATAGAGGAGAGCGAAACCCAGATAAAAAAGAAGAAGAGAAGCAAGAGGGAGAGAGGGAGAGAGAGAGAGAGAACGAAAAGACAGTAGGACTTAAAGAGAATAAAAGGTCGAGGAAGGAAAGAGACGGAGCGAAACCTGTTTTCTTGGCGCGAGTTACTCGACACGACAATAAGAACGCGCGGATCGTTGTTCCTTTGGCGAAAAACTAGAGTCGATTATGTCGATTTGACGTGGGGATGACAGAGATATTTTTATCGCGCCGCGCGTTTCTTTTGCGCCCGCTTTATAATTATTTTAATGCCATTGTTCAAATTGAATTACGCGGCGAAAAAAGTGGTCGCGCACTGTAATTATTTTTCATCATCTACCAACTGAATTTACTTTGCAGCATACAAGACTTACAGTTCCGAAGCGCACTTAGCCCCGTAATAAATGTTTATTATCAAAATTTACTTTGAGCAATAAACAAATTTTAAAGAATCAAAAGAAAATAATCGGACCTAAGCTATAATCCGTAATCTTTTTCTAAAGCACACGTTTGTAGAAAAATTCGTTCTACCAATCCACGAAACGTAATTAAATCGAAATACGCAAATAATACCCGCTACATACCATTTACTTCACATAATTTATTCCCGCTCACGAGCGCAAACACAACTGCAGAAACAATGTGAAGCCTCGATAGCCATTCGATACTATGGAACGTATAACACTATACCTGCAGCTTAACCAATAGCAAGTCTCGAGCTGGCCAAACATCCGCGATTGCATATTTTAAAAATTGAACGCAGAAATCGAAGCCGCTCGCAACAAAAAACAATCCCACCGCGATCCGCCAAAGATATTCGAGCGAGCGAAGATTCTCCCCACAAAAGGATCTTAAAGAAAAAAGAAAAATCAAAAAGCCGCTGCCCCGCAACCAGATAAATAGATCCCCTGTCGGCACTAAAAACCCAATCGTTAAACTCCTTTCTCTCTATCTGTATCTTTCTCTATCTCCCTCGCTGTACGCGGCAAACCGCTTCCATACGATTTTTCGCAGAAAGCCAAATGTTATTCAAACACATAATAAAACACCGCAAGAGCCGAGGATAATAAAAAGAAAAGGGGGAGGAGAAAGAGAAGGAGGGAAGAAGGGAGAATCCACTGATGGGTTTAAGTAGATAAGCGAGGGACGCGCAGCGAAACTAGTTCTGCAGTGGCCTTGCCAAAGTCGAACGCGCGAGGACTGTATACGCAAGGGCCTTGCCTGGCCATGTGTGATATATACATACATATGTGTGTGTGTTATGTGCAGTCTGGCTAAATCGAGAGTATAATAGGACACGGCGGAGGCAAAGCAAGTTGTATTCGGCTATGCGTTTCGTTGACGTAAGTCTGTGAAGAACCTGTGTGTTTGTCTGTATATGGGGGAATAGTTGGCATAGTCGACGTTTCTATCCAAGAACGAGAATGCGCGTGTCTCGAGCGAATCGTAATCTCGTCGAGGGCTTTAACACCTCTTCCTTGGCCTGCGGACTCTGCAGTCCGACGACGAGCCTCGGAGCGATTAATCACCTGGTTAAACACCTTTTAGAAATTCCACGTTCTTTGGGATTTTGGCCCTGAAAATGTTCACTCTGACGGGTTCGTGTGGTTTGTTTATATTTCGACTTGAAATTATGTCGGGTTGTTTCCTGTGTACTTTAAATCATCATTTCTGATGCTCGGATAGATGAAAGTGCGCATGCAAATCTAGGAACGAATTTCGACGTAGAAAGCTTCATGCAAATAATCCATTTTATCATGTATCACCATTATACTTTATAATTTTAACATGCTTTCGAGCCAGATTAATTTTATACTGGAGTCGTGTATCTGCAGTGAAATATATATATATTGTAAGCATGAATTAAAGATATTGCAAAATAATAACATAGCACATTAGTGCGTATCTCGAGAGTGTACAAAATCAAATGATTTTTGATAGGAAATGGAAAGATTCGCGAGTTGAACAATTTTTCATGTATACTTTGCGAACAAATTACATACAGTGCGGATGTCATACAATAAAGATTTCAAAAACATACTGCGTACATTGGTTAATTGTATGCAATGATTCATGCTGCAAATATATTACCATCACACCTATAGAGAATGCAAATTATAAATTTGATATTTATTACAATCACTTATTCAGAAAAGAACACAAAGATAAGGAACAAACAATTCCAATCTTATCTTTTATTTATTTCCATTGTTCAATGCATTCTAGATAAAAGAAAAAAAAAGTTATGGCCTAAACACTTGTTTGCTTTATCATTTGAAATTCGCACGTATAAAGTGCAAGAAAAAAAGAAAAAAAGATAGGGAAACTGGCGCGCGCGCCACGGCAACGGTTATTTATAAAGCAGCAGTCAGAAAGAAAAACCAATTCATTCGAGATAGCCAATTTACATCGATCTCGCGAGACCCTAAGCCCGGTTATGTTAATCCTTGAGTAATTACTTGCTCCGTCGCCCTCAAGCGCCGTCATTTTTTGCAATACTTAAATGCCACGCTCTTTTTTTCTTCTCTTTCTACCTTTTTCGCTTCATTCGCGCAGAACCCATAGAGCGTGATTTACAACGCGAAAGTAGTACTACATTCGCGCTTGTATGTACCACGAGAAAAGTAACGTGATTTTTGCGTCCTGTATATAGAACCTAACTCGCCGGCTTTTGTCTCCTTTACCGCACGCTTCCAAGACAAAACGCTCTTTTACCCGCAGCCGTTAACGAGCCAAGCCAATTTGCATTTGAAGTCGGAGCTGGTGTGGTCGGGTGGAAATTTCGTTTGTAGACGCGCGCGGCTTCCCGAAAGTGAAGTTCCGCATTTTACGAAACAAACGCTGCTGCGCGCGGTGTTACACCCGATTCGCGCAACAATGATCGGGGTGCAGGTGTGAAATGGCTTTGAACTCGCTACTATCTGCGCGCGAGGCGAAGGAGAAACACACCGCGAGAGTCCAAGGAATTCCACCTTCTCGCGTGCTACAAGTATTAAATAATAGAGCGACGAGAGTCCGCATAATAATGCTGCACTGCAATTTGCACACTGGCAGCTCCCTCTGGAAATTGGATATTTCTTGTACGCGAGAGCGAATAAAAACAATAGCTACGCGCGCGAGATCAAAACCTCGTGCACCTTGTAATGGTTATACTTCAGCTCGATCCATGCGCTTTTTAATTCACTTCGCGCGCGTTGCGGTGTGTAGTATAGGTGTGAATATACGTTGGGTTTCGCATTCGCTGGGTATGAAAAGTTCCTTTACTTTTTCTGCATGAATTTATTGACTGAAAATGCGGCTTGATATTATCGTGAAGTTTGCGGATTTTATAGAATTTATTAGAGATGGATATCTATAGATTAGTCATTTTCGTACAAGTCACTATGTACAGTAAGATATATAATTATTGATTATCTCGTAATTATAATCGAAATTAAAATACGTACTAATACAGCATCATCAAGATTATTCATGTTCTATCTATTGCACTGTAATTTTCTTCAATTGTTTTATAGCAATAGTAATTTAGTAAATGGAAAAGATCCTTATAAATATAATGAATTATTGAGCATATAACAATATAGAGCTCGACTATTAATGGTTGAATTAAAAAATGTAAAAAAAAAAGGACCATAAGTCAGTTGAGCTAAGATATATACCATTAGAGCCTCCCATACGCACACCGTACACAACGAATAATAATAGCTACACGCGAAATCCCTCTTCTAATCCACAGTGCAACAAAAGCAAGGCGATATTGCACAAGCAAAAAGAGAGTAACATCGGCATAAACTAATCAATCGCTTCACTCGGCACACATATATACACACACAAGAGAGCTGAAGAAGCGTTATGCAGTCTCGAGCAGACAGCGCGGAGCTGTGCCGCACGCAGAGCGAACCACGAGAGGAGCAAATCAAAGAGAGACGCGACGCTGCAGCCAGCGAGAGAGAGAGAGAACGAGCTATATACATGCGCTGCAGCCATCACGCGAAGCTAAAGCGCCGGCTGCTGATCTCAGAAATCAGATAATCCCCCTACTACTCGCGCGAGACTATAATCCGATCGCGAAACAATATAATTATCCCGCTCGGAATGATTTCGACACAATTTATATACCGTGGATCTGCGGTACGCCGATAATGCGAGACAAGTCGTTTGCTATGCACGTATATGTGCTTCGTTCCACTTTGAATGGTTCGATATACTTTTTACCGGGTGCTTTGTGGAATAACATATTTATAAGAATCCTACAAGGGATTCAGGTATACGATTCGAAATAAAGCAGTATTTTATCCCTGCCTGTAATTTGGCAGATTCGTGAAACGTTTTTTCTATTGTGGAAAGTGGTACTCTCAAATGAACAGAGAGGAATTGAGGTAAGCTCTTGCAATGATTATTGTTCAGGTATTTGGATCGATATAAACACATATCGTTATAGCTAAACGTTCGAAATTCACAGGAATTCCTTGGCCATTTGAAACTGTTCGCGCCAATCGGTCTCACATGGAAGGATCCGTGTATGAGAATCCAGCGACGCGGACTGGCGCGCATCCGCTCCTCATACCCCGCCAATGTCTCTCACACTCGCCTCGTCTTCTCCATATCTCTCTCTCCAAGACTTGTCACGATGAATATATTAATATCGCCGGAGTCACGTTTCAGGATGATCGCTCTCATAGTCTCTCTCTCTCTCTCTCTCACTCTCTTCAGTTCCTGACATCCATGCAGCCGATCCATTTGCTAATCGACTTGGCGTGTATATATAGGGTGTATAGGTATATACGTGTGTTTATATGTAGTGGAAGCACTCGTGCACCGGCAAGTTAATCGTTGACGCGGATCGTCGTGTATACCGGAGTATACATCCTAAGCCCGAACTATGGGAAAAAAAATGCGAGGGGAATCAAGTCGAGGGAAGGAGTTTAAGGGACGCGATTTTCGAACCTCACCGCGGCGTGACTGCGGGAGGGATTGTGAAATTTTTCGTTGCGTCCGCGATCGCGAGGGACATTATAAGCTGTTTCAAGCCTTTGTTATACGGCTCTTGTGCACGAAAAAGAGTAATGATGATTCTGCATCCGACCGAGATTTGCGTCATTGACTTTTTCTCTGTGAGCCATAATGTTGCTGGACCTCATAGAGTATTTTTCTTTTTGTACTTGCTAAGTGTGTTTATTGTCAAATATCTTATGATTTTTCCGAAGAAATTAGTTTTTCTCCAACTGATTTGACGGTGAAATAGTGTATTACGCAATTAGCGATAGAATGAGATTAGCTCAACGAGAGTGACATTCAGACGAGTAGAGATAACCTGAGTGCACGACTTGCTTTATACAATACTTTGCGTCGTACTTGGAGTCTAACTTTGTGCACGGAGTGTGGAAAATTGATAAATGTTTAATTTTCTGATGTGCTTACTTTTTTCCGCCAACCCATATTGCTTTCCGCTTAAAACTTATGATTATTATTATTGTACAGCTTCGTAAGCGTTTTTAACGAGTGACGACAATTGCTGATGCATTCTTAAAAAATATTTGATATAGAAGTCAATGATACTTTCTATACTTGTGTGTATCAAACAAAAATTCGTTTTATTCCATTCAAAAAGTTTCTTCGAAATAAATGTTTGTAACTCACTAATATTCTACCCAACAAATTGTGTTTTAAAATCACTAAATTTATAATACGAATTGAAAAAATTTTGTACATTTAATATTGCAAGTTGCATGTAATTTTTTATACACACGGAGAGAAATAATATATATATATATATATATTATAGTATAATCGCTAACAAAAATTACTATATTATGTAGAAAAAGTGGGACATTCTCGAATTATTATGAAGAATTTTGTTAAATCTGAGAATGTCACACCTTTTCCTATACAACATAGTAATTTTTATTAGAAATTATATCAGTATATATTATGGTATTTCTCTCCGTGTATTTATTTGCTTATATTCAAATGCATCAAGATTTACACAATAGTGAGAGTTTAAAAGGAAAATCCGTAAGGAAGCTTTTAGACCATCTTACAATTCCACTTATCCGCTTTCTTAAAACTGTATTCCTTTTACTTGTTTCTCAACGTTTCTCGACGTAACGTAATATTTCCGTAAAAATAGACACTTAGGCATTTATTGCATATATCGGCTATATTGAGAATAAATTCTACGAAAAATTATATTATAAATTCTTTTACTAGAACTCGATTCCTCAACGATATTCTGGATACACATTTTCTTGTTAAACCGAATTTCAATTTATTTCATTTTAAAGGATATCCTATTTTCTTTTAACTACAATTTTAAATGTAATAATTGAAATTTCTATCTATTAGAACATTTTATATACCTTATACTGGCTAGGAAAGTTAAATCTAAAAATAAAATTTTCTTTATAAAATATCAACCCACATATTTTGACTTGAAACAATGCAAGACATAACTCAAAAGCAAACATTTATTGCATAAAACAATCAAATATCGCCATTACGTTCTTTAATTCAAAGAATTCTATACTCCATTATCGCAGCACCTCGCAATTACACAATCCTCGAACTACATATGTATGTATAAAAGTGAAAATAAAAAAAAAAATAAAAAAACAAGAAAGATAAATAATATCGGCGAATATGCGCTCGTCCGCGCCGGCACGACATAAATTAAATTCAAGAGAGATAATCGCGAACGACATTTGCCTCACGCTCGCTGCACGCACAGACACATAACCACAGCTCGAGCAATTATCCGATTCAACCAAACACACACACACACTCACACAAAACACAAGACAAGACACAGAGACACGAGCTAAAACGCTATATATGCGTTGGGACTGGCGTAAATCGCGTAATGTGCAAAAGCGCGCCGAGCGAGCGAGAGAGCTAGAGAGAGAGAGAGAGAGAGCCACGGGTATATACGAGAGAGCGCATGGCCGCTCGGTTCTCCTCGAGGTGTGCAGACGCAGCTTAGTTAACGAGAAGCCACGCGCCGCGCCGGACTCCACACCTTTCTCCGTATCACCGATTTTCAACCAGTTTTCTTTTCCTTTTTTGTCGCTCGCCGAGGGTACACAGGCCGCGATTCGTCTGCTACATCTGCGCAGGTGCACACGTTGGCGACGGTAGAGGATTTTCAAGCACGATGGGAAAAGCCGCGCTGCTGCTGCTGCTGTTGCTCGCCGGACTGCTCCTTGCGTAAGCCGATTCTTGATCCGGAGGAGCCGCGCGGAGAGAGCTTTTTTTTCTCAATGCCGAGAGATGATTTTATACCACGCTCTAACCTAAAATTCGCAAGTGTACGACATGATTTTTAGGCTCTCGTGTGGTATAAAATACACATCCTTCGATACCGAGGTGGATAAGTTGGCTTTTTAGGCGCATGTCACTTTTATCCCATACTCAAACGTTCCATGCGCTAAAGTCAACTTAACCGGACCAGCGTCGAAGAGTAGTTTTGCTCGTTCGCTTGTTCGCGCGAGTTTATACATTACGTGCTTTGAATTTTGTATGGGAGACGTTGAATTTGAAGCATATACATCTCGTTTCGTATAACATGGCCCACTTGGAACTTGACCCTTAGCGTGGTTTCTGCATGCAGAGAAAGATGCCGAACGCGATGCGATTATGTCGCGAATGATTGAATTAAATTTGTATCGCATATGTGAAAAATATTGTTTACACTCATATTTTCCTATTGTGACGTTGCAAAATCTCGTGCTAACAGATAATATATACGTTAGTCGCGAGTCGCTTGAACACATATATATATAACAATCGTGTATTAACGAAAATCTAGAGTAACAAAATTATTTATTGACTTTATAAGAACGATGAAATTTTCAATATTATTTGTTAAAATGTTGTTGTTGTACATGTCAAAGTACAACATTTTAATACCTCACCAAGACGGTTCCCCTATATATTTTTACATGCACGAGTTCTATTCCGCGACTTTTACTTTCTCTGCTCTCGTTGTATGTTCCGATAAGCAAATCGTGAAGTATTTTTTTAAAACATTCATTAATGTAGGTATACGCGCTGCTTTAATATATCAATTGCACAACTATATTTACTGCGTAGTAATAAGGACATCTGCTTTAACTATTATGACTAACGGCTGTATACATTACAAAAGACATTACAAAGTGAGTGGAATATCTTGCGCATATATGACAGGCAAAATAAAAAACAATTTTCAGCCGCTTATCCATCGCGAACAATTTTAATTGTAAAAAGCCCCGAGCGAATAGTTGATTCATAACGCATAGTGGATGTTTACTGTATCTCTTTTAATGCAATCGTTATTTTTGCATCCCGGCGTGATCACGTCTCGTAATATTTATTCGCCGCACTACAATACTTGCGCACGTTATATCCAGTATATATATATATGAAGAATTTGTCTTAATTAACTTCGTTAACCTTTACAAATTAGAATTATCAAATCGTTTACTTGTCTATGGGTCTTGGATAAGCGAACTTATAGAATTCGATTAATGTATAGCATATTGAAAGTGCATAATTAAATATTGCATTTTGGCGAAACACTTTTTTCGCATACCTAGTAAGTGTAAGGCCGCGTGTTTTACACGCCTCGCTGCACAATGGCGGTATTGTTTTCCAGAGACAAATACTGTGCTCACATTATCCCGTACCTTCCGTCTCACACCCATATCATACACATATCAGGACTCGAACGAATTGACATTTTCAATTGTAACGTACCTTTAAAATACTTGCCTATAAATAATAGTTTATACATCGATTACTAGCTTCTTTAAATCTATCACTAGATTGTTTAAACGTTAAACGTCAACAAACGTAAAACGTCAACAAACGTTGTTTTTTTTGGTTTCAAATAGATAAAGCTGTAGGTACAGTAAGATCAGTTTCGAGGCAAGAGTATTTCATAATTTTTTTTCGCAAAACAATCGCGTATTTGGTTAACGCGATAAGACTGGGAAAAACGCGTACCGGCCACTTAAGCGTAACAATGCATCCACCAAACGCTCGTCGGCATAAGTTTCCAGCGAAAAAGTACGCACTCTCCGCAACAATAGACGCGTGAGAATAAAAAGCGAGGAAGAAAAAAGAAAAAGAGCGTCTGATGTATGTTTTTCTTTATACATTTCTCTTTGATGCAGGACTTGTCAAGGACAGGCGTTCGGGAGCGACTGGGTTAAACAGCTACTAGCAGATGTGGATAAGGCGAACGGTAAGCTCCAGGTCGACTTGCAGAACATGAATCGACAGATACAGGACAGTGTCAGCGCACAGGTGAACCAGATCAATAAGAATGTCAATGCTCAGGTGGCCCAGGCGAACCAGAACGTCGCGGATGCCCTGAAAAACATTGATAAAGGTTCGTATATAGGAGATGCTGTTTCACGTCGTAACGTTACAACGGCGTACGACGTTTCCCACTGCGAAGCTAACTTGTATAGTAAAGATTGTAGACTGAATGATCAAAATTACATTTATAGGATATATATGCATTATCTTTGAAATAAAGTAAATTTTATTTATTTTCAGTCAATTAGTTTTAAAAGTAATGTCTTACACACTAACGCAATACGAGTGTTTAAATGAATCTAACATTGGCCACGAGTAGATTTTCAATGCAATTCAAATAAATTATGAGATGTCGAAAGCTAAAGAGAACAATCCGTCATTTGCACGCAAGGACGAAATTTGCTGCTTATTTTTATAATTTTATTCAGAGCATTCAACATTCATATATTAAACCATTTCTATTTAACTGACCTAGATTGCATGCTAATGAAATTGAGGGTTATAAAATAAGCATTTATTAATGAGACATACATCAATATTATATTTCAAGAGATTAGCATTAAAATTAAAAAAAAAATTTCCTAACATTTTAATATTACTTTATTTTTTAATACCACTCAGTTAGATTAAGATACAAAAAAATATTTATTACTGAAGGAAATAACTAGAGTGTGTGTAATCGAGTCTGATAATACCACTGTACGTCTATCAATTTCTATTATGTCGCGAATGGTATGAATTTAAATATTTTATTTATTTCATAAAATTGCATGCTTCGTAACAGTGATATTTATAGATTTGAAGAATAAATTTGACGTTGTTTTCACGCTAAACATATAGATATTATTAAATTTTTAAAAGTGCTTTTTTACTCTATATACTATTTCGTATAATAGCAATGAAAATAAAAATCAATTAGTTTCATAAGCATTCCATCTACACGTGGAATATAGTGTGTCATGCGATAGTCGGGTATCCTATTATCAGTAAATATTTCCATTTTTGAATCATGGATAGGTGTCATCGTACACTAAGATAATAATAGTTTCGAAAGTACCAGAGGAAAGTAGCTCACAAGATACCAGCATC
The DNA here is from genome assembly GCA_900490025.1 of Megastigmus dorsalis. Taxonomy (NCBI): domain Eukaryota; kingdom Metazoa; phylum Arthropoda; class Insecta; order Hymenoptera; family Megastigmidae; genus Megastigmus; species Megastigmus dorsalis. The sequence goes on along the minus strand of UELU01139217.1, from coordinate 100,067 downwards.
GTTTGATAACGCAATATAAAATTTATTCTCGACGTCTATTTTGCACTAAAAAACTGACAAGTAAATCAAATACTAAAGCATCAACTAATTTATACGCTCAACCCCAAAGAGTCGATATATAGGCTACATCAGAGAGTACATACACAAAGATATATGCGAAAGCGCACGTGCACGTCGACACGTATGCACGCATCGATGGTTTCTGCCTCGGCTGCAACCCCTTTACGCATATAGGTATACGCGTTGGCGAGAAGCGGCTCGGGGAACCGAGCCATGATTTTGCCCTACATTCTTCTAATATGTTCGTACGATTTGCGCCAAGGGAGATTTTAATTAAAAAGCCAATCGTAATATCAGAGCTACGATAAACGAAAAATTAAATAAAAATAAAAATTCAAGGGAAAAGTAATATGAAATTTTATCATGATTATGAAATCGTACATTTTTATAAATTTTAAGCTGGACGAACGTATTTCTCGGAATACTTTTCACAAATATTGGGAGAAAAGCAAATGAATTTTTAATTTGCGCTAATTTTACCGAGAACTCAAAATAGCTATTCCGACAAATTGGCATAAAGAGTTGCTTTTGAATTTCATTCATAAATTGCGAATATCAATCGAAGCAAATGAAACCAATAATAATAATAATAGCTTTACTCGCCCCTCAAAACAAAGATCAAAAAGTGTAGCGCGATGATCTAAAAGTTGAACCATTTTTTATCTGTCCTTTCGCAACAGCCGATTTTGTTCGCTACCCAACGGGGACGTACGTAAACAACGGCCAGTCAGTGGTGATAAACAACCGAGCCGGTACCTCGCGGTCCGTCCAATCGGGCACCGACTCCAAGGGTCAACCCTATTACATCGAGAACGAGGATCAGGTAGTGGATGGCAAGCTCTTGCACACCACCCGGGTCTACAATCACACGAGCAAGAGCTTCGACGTGCATCGCTACACCCTCGATCTCAAGGATCCAAATGCTAAGCCCGTGATACTCAACGCCACCGACTCGCCCTGAATACATACACCGAGATATTCGCTCAACACGGAAGTGTGTTGGAAAGGAGAGGACGAGGGGCAGCCGCTTTTGTTTTAACCGCTGGATACTTTGAGAGGGACGCGCGAGCGTGGAAAGTTTGGAATTTCCGGGACGGGGTTGAGTGCTGTTTTACCAACTGCAGTGCATTCCACAGGGCGATGGGACTAGCCGGAGTTTGGTGTGCGGAGACACGCGCTCGCTTTTCCCTGCGCTTGCGACGTGGATAATAAGAGTTTTCCTTGTGGACGAAATTTTGGGCTTTGTCTTGAGGTTTTTTTTTGGGGGAGATTCGCTCGAATTGCAAAGTACGTAAATCGTCGAGTTTATACGTAAGTCGCGTATGTCTCTTTCAGATTATCCAGAGAAATCGATGTGTTACCATTATTAAGCTGTGTACTCTACATATTGAGGTTCATAAAATACAATATATAATACGTAAGCATTAACCACTTACATTTTTGAATCATACTTCTACCTGCGAATGTCTCATCAGAGAACTATTTCAATTTCACTGTAAACATATATTGTGAATTTTGTACCAAGAAAAATTTTACGCTCGTTGAAAAGAAATTGTTTTAGTATATAGAATTTTATATGTGCATCTACCGTTACCATAATAAAATTTGTCAGCAAAGATCATTGCGACATATTATCATACTCATATATTTACTTGCTTATTCGTTTAGCGAATCGTACAACGGAAGGGAGAAAAAGCTCCTATCACATCCTTGCAAATCAAAGAAGAAGAAAAAATCGAGTCGTGGTAAAAAGTCCCGCCAAAATATCTTTCTCCGCGACACAGGTAAGTATAAGAAGTAAGTTATATATCCAACTAGCTGGGAGAGAGATGTCGAAACGACGATAACCCTCTTTCATGCGGCTGCAGGTTCAAGGAACTCAATAAACCGTAGATAAGAGTAGCTGCCAGTGCGCGCTATCACCTTTACAATAATGCGATAAAGATTTGTGTACTCAGGGTAAGGTAAGTGCGCCGAGTGTCTGTACCCAGTGACTGGGTAAACCGAAAAAAGGGTTATATTCTCTTCGCGAGCTGTGTCGTTGTCTCCGTGGACGATTCTCGTATTTGCTCGAGCTGCGATTTCCTTTGAAATTAAAATAATGCTTTGGACTTATAATATTAGTGAAAGCCTCAGAATTATTTATTATATTTTTTTTTCGTTACTGTTAATATCGTGATTTCAATGTGAAAACTGATTTCAAAATATATAAATCAATAAATTATATTCCTCGTTTGATAAACACTTAGTTCGTCTTTGCGTAGATTTTTTTTTTTTTTTTAATAATTTTACTTTGAACATTTACCTATATAGAGTTTTTGGTCTATTTATCCAATTTAAAAAAAGATTCAAACTTGCCGTGATCAAAATAATTATGCCCGCATTATTTAAATACCGCCCGATAAGTTTATTCCGTGGCTATATATATATACAAAGTCAGCCTTTGTAGGGCTTTAAGTTCATTCAGCGGTTTACCACCGCATTCCTCATTCGTTTGCTGCACGTGCACAAGCATATCCACAAGCAAAGAGCCTTGCGCACGACGAGCGATATAAATTCTTAATTTCCACTTTTTATTACCATTAAAAAAAAAAGTGGGAGAAAACTCGTACACATCTCGGTGTCTGTACGAGAGAAGAAGAAGTCTGGTTCAGGTGCGCGGTGCGATGTGAGCGCGCATAAGCCGCATCGAATTACCTGCCACTCGCGGCCCGGCGTATCTCCTCTTGTGGGCCGCATGGCGAGAAGCTGCTACTGCTGATGCAGTTGTGACACTTTTTGCAATGGAAATGGGGAATTTCGCTTTAATTTTCTGTGTATACAGTGTCAACTTTTTTAATGTTCGTTATCATTTTGTTCTGTTTTTTAGCATGCGATTCCTTCGTTTTTATTACGACTATTAGCGATTTGTGTGTAAACGTGTCTTACGTATCGTTTGGTTGGTCATCGATTTACGAACGCGCAAAATACATTATCACTGTTATTATTTCAAGAATAGCAAATTGTCTAACTATGTTGTAATGTGCTTATTTCAGGGGGAAAAGACGCAGACAGCCTATAATGCATAAGAACTAAAGTAGCTCGTTCCGTTTCATCGATACAAATCTCACAGAAAATTAATATTAATTTACAATAATTTTCTAGGGATACTATCTAAAAACAAACCTTAACTTTATCTCCACTGACGTCTCTGCACTCACGACTACTCTAAAAAAAAATCATCGCCTTTGTTTTTTTTGCCCCATTCACGAGTATTTCGCCTAATCTCTGGAGATGTGGAGTTGCACTCGGGGAAAGCGTTGACGGTCTGAATTTTGAGGGGCCACAGCCGACTTCCAAGATTACGAGCCGAGATTTCGTCGGGGAGGCCCGCTGCTGCAGGTTAAGAGGCGGCCATAGTGGCGCCAGGATCTCATTAGCCGGTGTATATCCATCTCCTCGACTGCTGCTACGGTATTTTTCGGTGAGGCATCCCTCCTAACGTTCTCTAACTGCTCTGTTAAACACTGCGAATGCGCGCAACGAAGATTATTTTTATTATTCATTTATCGTGTGGATCTCGAAAATGACTTTGCTCGGGTACGGGGACTAGTATACCCGAGCTCCCGGGCTTATGGGGATATTCTCGTAGGTTTTAGGAAAAATATATAGTGCAGCTTATCTGTCTCGCTGTCGAGAGAGTACAGATTTAAGAAAATAAGTATAATGCGCTAGTCTTTGGCGAAACATGCGGATGCAATATATATATTGAATTTCATAAATGTAGGTTAAGAGCTCGTTATACCGTGGGGAAGGTATACCGAACTAAAATATAGATTAAAAATCATATTATGTCAAATTCCAAAGGTGTATCGGGAGAAATTTGCTGAAACTTATTTATTTTAATCATTTAATTGTATGGTTGTTAACAATATCGGCATTTTTCTATTTAATAAAACTGCAATGTAAATTATTCGAATTTTAAATTTATCTAAAATAGATGATTTAAGAGCTGGAAAACTGATCAAGTATATATCTTTTTAATGCTACCTTTATAGTGAAAATGTGATATTATTTAACAAGGTTTCCAGTATTTTACATAGAAATTGTAAACAGGTTTCGAAAGTTTTCTTACCGCGGCGTTTATTGTAGGAAAACAAATTTAAACGAATCGATAATCAATAAATTAACGAACATTACAATATAGATTCGTTATTCGAAAGATATAAAGTAGTCCGGAAGTGGTATATGGTAAGTCAAAAAACAAGGTCAAACTATTTATTTAAATTGAATTTAACAGATTAAAATATGCAGCAGCCAGCCTTGCAAAAACTCACCTCTTGTGCAATACAATGTTGCGCGATAACGCTGACTCCGGGCTCTTTAAAGACCGCTAAATTTAAAAAAAGACCAATTAAATCAGCATCGCGGCATAAAATCTCGCCTCTCTCTAGTCGCTACTAAAACAGCCAGAGAGCCCGTACGCCTTCGCGAAAGAGAGAGAGAGAGAGACCGCAAAAACGCATATAAAAATGCAGGAATAGGAGACAAAATGAACACACGCACACACACACCGCCGATATACATATATATATCCCATATATCCCTGGCCTCGGATACATCTTTCCACTTCTCTCAGCTCGCTATAAGGCCCCCCTCGAACTTATGAATAATGCAAGAGGGCCAGTCTCCCAATATTCTCGGCGCTGCAATATCCTGCACACTTACGCACACGTGCGTGTATAATGGAAAATGGACGCCTGGACAATCGGCAACCGGACGCACATCGATGTAGAGGCGAAAGATGGTGGATAAGGCGCCGGGTATATAAGCTGGCGATCGGACCAGGAGCGACGTCGTTACTCGTCGTGTACCGCAGCCGCGACATATATACACATCCTCTCACGGAGTCTCGCACGGGCCGAGAGCTGCCTGTCGGGTAGTGTAGTATTCCTTGGACTTTTGACTTGTGCGCTCTCCTCTCTCTCTTTCTCTCACCGGCTCAAGATGAGGGAATCGCGTGGAATAACTACGGCCCTACTGCTCGCTGCACTTGGGCTCGTCGTTCAGGCTCAGCCGAGACTCGGTGAGTATACTTTTATGTACAAAGTCGAGGGATTCATTTGGAATGGAGGCTCTCGCTGGGGGGGAATAGATGAGAGTTTCGGTGGCGGTGATGATTCTGGTGAATGTGCGGTGTGCGGCTTTGGAATTTAATGAAAATTTTCGAGATGGAAATGTGGAATGTGGGAGAGTATAGTTATGGGTCAAAATTATATATCCTCTCATTGTTTGGAACGGAACGCTATCGGTTTACAAGACTATTTTCTTTCTTGGATAAATATTCGTATAAGTGGTTTAATGTACGAATTTGTAATAAATCTCTTTAAGATGCTGTAACGATTACCTTTTTTCTGACATGAATATATTGGATTTATCTCGTGTCACACGAAAATCCACTCATAACACTATCTTTTGAACATCAATTTATATTATCGAAAATTAAATTTAACGCTTTCAAACTCGAGCAGTTTTAATTAAAATATTTGTTATGAACCGCTTATAAAGGGACTTGATTGATAATATGTAAAATAATCTATAGATTCTAAAATAGAGATATGCCACTAAGATATTACAGGTTTTAGAAGTATCGGTTGTAAATTTAGGTAATATATAAAGCAAAATGATAAAGTGTAATTGTAACACTTACCGTCATTTATGGTGATATGTAAATTCATATTTCTACAAGACCCGTATGTTTCGAAGGTCTTTTGCGCAAATGCTATACGACTAGTTAATGTTTAATGATGCTAGGAATCCATTGTTCTGTAACATACATTTTGCTGATTCGAAGGAATACGAAACGAAATTCAAAAGAAAACCTTCGATTTTATCAAGCTTATTATTAAAAAAAGAAAGTGTTCCTGCCTCGACGATAAGCTTTATCTATTTCACACTTCCACCTATTTGATATACATAAAATTTTTTTTGGTCACAGAAAAAAGGCGGTGATTCTCATTTTTGTTCCCCCTCATTAAGCTCTTATCTCTTTGTTTGCAGATTCGCCCATTGCCTCGTGGGTTCGTTCGAAATCCCAAATAGCCGCCCACATACGAAGCAGACGCTATGCAGTGCCGGGAAAACCCATGCAAGCGGTAATTAACCCACTTAAGTATATTCATTTATCTTGTACCCAGCTGAAAATCACCTTGAGCATTTACTCGAATCCTATATATATGCTACGTCTTTTCCAAGGGCACAGAGCCACGTTCGAGAAAGTATAATTTAATATATGAACGATACAGGTCTACTTTTTCTTTACAAAAGCATGGCATATAATGGTAGTTGTGTGGAATAGACTCTTACCTAGAGTTAGCGAAGGCGTATATCTAACGACAAACTATAGAACGACAATTCTTTTCAATTCGAACCATGAAAGAAATAACATAAACACACCGACAATTGACTTGCTTTACTTAAGCGAAAGAATAATACGATTTTTATTCCAACTTTCCCTTATTCGCGAATTACAAGATGTCATGTAAATGTATTGTCCAACACAATAAGAGAGAAAAAAAATCACGAAAAATGTAGAAATTTTAATTTCCAAATGCGCTAAAAATTTTTCACCGTAACAAGACCAGAATGCGTATATTTAACCAATCGTTTTGGTATCCCGCTAATGCCAAGAACCTTTCCCCGAATTTTCAGCTGTGCACTTTTGTAGACGTATCAGCCGCCCATTTGGCAGCAGTAAATAAAGCAAAAAAGTGGAAAAAAAAGTATAATATAAAACGTTCTGTTTGTCCAGTCGAGCAAAGCTTATCAAGCTTGCATAGCGCCAGGCAGCAAACCCGGCCACTGTAAACACATGTCCAGCTGCGGGGATGATTTATTCCGCTCGAACTTTCCACGGATGATGGACTACATGTGCGTCATCGAGAAGGAGTACGTGACAAGCACTTTTCTTTTTTAGTTGCTATTTTTCCGTATATTACACGTCGAGTTTTTAATTTAACGTAACGTAGCATATGCACGGAATGTAGAAAAGCTTTTTTTGTCGAATTTAAATTGTAAATGTCTTCCTGTGCTTTGTTGTTCTTGGGATATAGGTTCATAGGAGTCTGCTGTCCCGATAGCGCCTCCAGCGATAGCGCGAACGATGTACTTCCCGTAGGAGGACTGGCTGGCTCGCTGCCTGCCGTAGCAAGTAAGCCACAATCGGATGTGTACACGCACAAGCCTGAGATATATGTATATATATGTTACGCTGTAGCTTTTGATAAGATTCTTTATATTATTTATTAAAATGTTATATTGCTTGCCCCCGTGACGGTATTATTGAAAAACGATGTTTTCGTTTATACTCCTATGATTGACGCTGAAAAATTGAAAGCAGCTTTTATATACCATTATGTTAGTTGGATGCGTGGTACCGCTTTCATGATTTTATTTATTAGCCGCTCTTCAAAATATGATCTCGTCGTAAAAATTTTACGATCCTAATATAAAACATCAATTTGGATGGCATTGCCGAAATTTGGAAATTTTACTATGAATGCATGCAAGAATTCATCAGCGACAATGCGCTTATCTACATAAGACCTTGACTTCTGAATGATATACATATATAATGAATGCGTAAACAGGAAATCTTGTCATCTAAACTAATTTTTGGGATTTTTCGCAACTATACGAGTGGGTTATCGCTTTTATAATAGAGCTTACCACTTTTACGGGCTTGCAGATAAATATTATTAAATTAATTGTATTGCTTAATTCTAAAAAAATTGCTTCATCATAAGTTTTTATTTTATACAATGATTTGCATTAATTTATGCAAGCATTTTAAGGATCGTAAAAATATATGTGTCAACTGTAACAGGCTGTAGCGTGTTACGCAAATAAATTTCGTGTTTTTTTAAAGAAATAATAAAAATTATTTAAATATTATAATTTCGTATAGAAAAGTCAATGTTTTCATATTATGCTTCAAATGTGCGGTTAATACATTTGTTTTTGTAAGAATCAACAAATTATTTTCATGTTCTATTGAACTCGAAATTTAGGATAATACGATGTTTTAATTAGTTTTATCAAGATTCTCAAATAACTTAAGCATAAATATTCACCTTTTATTTCAATTAGAAACCACGAAAATTTTGAAAATACATTTTTCTATTAATATATTTAAAATTACTCACCATTAGCTAAACTATGACTATATTATGTGCACGTATAAAACCATCTGCCCTCCGCTTCAGCATAAACTACTTATTTGAACAAAGTCAAAAACCTTTTTATACCTATATATATATATATATATATATATAAGCACTGTGAAGGAGCAAACAATTTTTGACTAACGAATAAACGATTGAAATTGCAGCGGAGGGCGACGATTCCATGGTGATGCCAGGCGACGAGGAGGAGTCGACAGCCGCGAGAGAATCGCGGGCCTCCCGTGGCTGCGGTCTCAGCTCGCGAGACCAAGGCCGCGTTACGGGCGGACGACCCACCAGTACGCGAGACTGGCCCTGGGTCGCGGCACTTCTACGAGCCGGTGAGCAGTACTGCGGAGGTGTTCTCATCACCGATCGTCACGTTCTCACCGCGGCTCACTGTCTTCATCGGTCAGTGGCTTCCCTTATACATTTCTCATGCTGGCCGTTCATTATTCTTAGTTTACTTCGTTGATATGTTCCTTTGTACCGTGTATAAAGAGATTGATAACGAGGAAAGATCATGATGTAATTACGTGTATTGTCAAAATTGTTTTTGTATATCATAGCCGTAAAATTCGATTTTACGATTACGTCCAGTACGTAAAATAAAAAAAAATCTATAATGAGCCATTTCAAGTTAATAAATTGAATATATTGATTACGGACTGTATGTAAAATCAAATTTTACAAATAAGAAATCGTACGAAAATCGGATTTTACGGCTATGATATGAAAACAAAATTGTTCGTCTTACAGCCGTAAGATTTTACGGCCTCGTGTGATAGCGTGATACTCGGGCCGTGAAATCGTATTTTACGGCCTTGTCACGAAAAATACTATTAGTCTTAAATCATTCAAGATGCAATGAAAAGCGAAAAGTATTTTTTACTTTTAATTCATGACATTCAAGATTACGTAATTTTAAATTAAATGCATTATTTTGTTTAGTGAAAGGATCGATTAGATTTTTTGCGAACAGATGTAATCTACAACATAATTTCAATGACATTTTAAAAATAATTATTTTTTATCTAATGAAACGAAGTAAAAAGTCATTTCATGAACTGTAATATTTTGTTCTGCAGTCAGAGACATCTAAAAGGGTATGTCGAGCTGAAAAAAGTTATTTTACCCCCTGTGGGTTTTCTAGGGACAAGTTCCGTAGTCATAAAAATTACTCCGGAAATTGTATAGTCTTTGTGTACTGCTTTTTTGTACATTTCACTTACATTCGTCGAGATTATTTTGCTGTAGAATGTAGTTTTTCCTCTTGGAGAGTAATATGAGACTTAGATACTTCATTTAGGATTCTTCTTTACACAGAGAACCTTTTGAAAAATGGTTTATTTTCTTTTTCTTCTTTGTAGACAAAGCTTTGCAATCGTGAAAAATTTATTATTCAAAAAACGAAAGAATGATATTTTTTAAGGATTTCTGCATAAAAATAAGCGAATTTTCTTTTTGTGTATATGTGTGTTCGGCCAGTAGTATATCTTCAGACCGATTATGATGTTTGACTACTCATTGTTTTTGTTTTTCTTGTCGTACGACAGCTAAAAAATAATTTTATATTACATGATTATAATTTCTTTTATAATGAAAAATAGACTTTTTTACTTTATTATGTTTCTTTTTTTAATTTTCATAAATGTGAAAGATGCGTTTGAAAGAGCTTTTATTACCTAGATTTTGATAGGTTATACGTTAAGATACTTTCCAATATTCTTTTGTTAGTCATGAAAGCGTCGTCTTTTGATATAGGTATGTGCTATTTCGAAAATAATTATTCCAATTTAATGTGATTTTTATTCATAATAGGGGCTCATATGGACATTAATTAATTGAATTTTCAATTAATTATTATAACTAATAAACCGTTTCATGGGTGTAAGGGTTATAAAAATTAATTAAATTTTGTGAAAATTTATGTATGATTAATATTGTTATACCTCTCATGATTGTTAGTTTTCTAGCTAAATCAAATAATATTGAAAGAGATTATTAGCGCTTTTTTATTTTTTAATTATTTTTTTAATTACTCTTAAATTTCGGAAAGCCATGTGCTAATGAATAGGTAGTGTTTTTTGTTGGATAAAGTAGAATATTTAGATGATTATCACGTTTTTTAACTTAAAACTGGTCAATTTTAATCATGGAAGACAAACATAACCAAACGAAATTCTATTATAACTAAAAAAGAAAATAGAAATAGACATTTTCAATATTATTTCAATAATTTTTAATACGGAAGAAAATATTTAGATGATTCGTTTGGGCCACCGGCACGTCAAAACAGAAAAAAAATACAAAGGGACGACGAGACGTTTAATCGATAGAGACAAGCCCGTTGCATGTAAATTTCAATAAGCTCGCCAAGTCATGTTCTTATATTTATTATTCTTATCAAACGATCTTTATTTTCAGAACGAAGCCGCGTGACATAACGATTCGATTAGGCGAGTACGATTTGAGGTATCCGAACGAGACGCGCGCCCTGGACTTCAAAGTCGTCGAAATTCGCATTCACAGTGGCTACGTGGCGACAACCTACAAGCACGACATCGCCATTGTCAAGATCCACCGTCCGACTATATTCAATACCTACATTTGGCCCATCTGTTTGCCACCCGTCGGCGCTGTCTTCGAGGGCAAACAAGCCACTGTTATCGGTAAAATAGCAGAATAATATTTTTTTCTTATCACGGCGCAGTCCTTCAATATATAGTAATAAAGAAAATACTTTGTTCAACTTTAAATGAAATTAAGTAAAGCTAGAATAAATTTGATAAAATACTGAATATTTGTGTGAGAAAACGCTAACTAACGTTTGAATAAATAAAATCTAACGAGATATTTTTATTACAAAGCGATATGTTTCAGTACTTTACTCTCGATTTAATTGATGAGCTCGCGCGTTTACGTTAAGTACACGGTTTTATTTCGTATAGCAATAAAAACTTGGCATTGTTTCGGTACAGTTTCTGTATAACAATGCCAGGATACTGATAAAGTTTATACGCGCCAGGAACAAGCTTTAACGTTAGAATATTTAAGGATATTGCTGGTGCGTAAGCAAATGTACAGCGAATGTGTAACGTTGCGTTGACGATTGAATTTTAGGATGGGGAACTACGTCGTACGGCGGCGCCGGCAGTTACATCCTCAAGGAAGTTAACGTGCCGATTTGGCCCCAAGATAGATGCACCACCAGGTTCACTCAGGAAATAACAGCGAATCACATATGCGCTGGAAATTACAACGGCAAGGGTGACGCATGCCAGGTAACTCAGTTTTTTATTTCTCTTTATACGCGACGAAGGATTATACGACGAATCGGGTAGATTGAAGTGCGGTCTTTTATCTTAATTGAATTCGAGGATTACGTTGCAATTTAAAAATGGAATGCTCCTCTGCCTGTAGTTTTTTGCTTCTTCCACGAGTGCTTTAAACCTTCAATCTACCAATCAGCTCTAAAACAAAAAGGAGTTTTCATAAAAACAAGATATAAAATTGTCCACAGGGAGATTCAGGCGGTCCTCTGCTACATCAGCTCGGCAATGGACGCTGGGTAACGGTGGGCATAGTTTCCTGGGGCATCGGCTGCGGCGAACCCGACAGGCCTGGCATCTACACGCGCGTCAATGCTTACCTCGACTGGATCTTCGCCAATGCCGTCTTTTAAATCCAGACAGCGCCAAAGACACACACACGCACCTACCTGTTTTTTTACGAACCAAAAATAAAAATAATAAAGCTTAATTTAAATGATAGATTATGAAACAAAAAAGAATGCCAAATCGTGTTGAAATAAATTGAATATCTCGTGTATATTTGCATTGACGACACTCTTCGCTACTTCTCCATTTCCTTGGTTTCTCTCTTTTTTTTTTCATTTTGTTTTTTTTTTTTTTTTTTATACAGATCGAAGGTTACGTATATGCAATGTTAACGGATAGTGTTTTTCGAAAACGGTGGAACTTTATTTCCGTAATATCGATAGGCTTACACCATCTGGTCTTTATCGTTCTTCTTCTTCTTTTTCTTCATCATCTTCTCCTTGACGTTCGAGAGCATATTCTGTTCCGCGAAATGCGCTATCACGAGTAGCATCTCGCATTTTTATAGACGCTCGAATGCGCGCACGTGTACGACAATAATTACATTTAAACCTTACACTTAGAGCTTTTCTGCTGTGTTGTTGTTTTTTTTTGTTCTTTCTTAAAATTTAATATATAACATATTATCTCAGGTCCATTGCTACACATATCGTCAACATCGTTTAGCGCACTTTCTCTCTCTTTCTCTCCCGCACACATACACTCATTCGTATCACCTCTCTCACACGACTCAGACACAATCACGCGAAACACAGTTTCTTGCATTTCCCGGTTATAACGATATTATCACTTGGACTCTCTTCTTCGAGCATTAGTACTGGCATTTATATATTTTATACTTATTTCTCTTTCTCTTTCTCTTCTCGAAAATGAAAAAATGGAAAACAAAATTAATGACGAATGGAAGATAACACTTTTTATCAATCTCCTCACTTCAATATGTATGCGTCGAAGGCCCAGCCTTCGTAACTTAATATCTATATTAATAATCTATACATCGATTCTATAAATTTTCTTTCTCTTTCACTTAATGTTTTCCACCCTTAATTCATTTCCTTTATCGTATATATCTGCGTAAGTATGCTAGCATCTCTCTCCTCTCTCCTCGCAACAATCGCCATCCTCAACTCTCCATCCATTACATATATATATATATATATATGCATTTTACGTTGTATTGTGATTTCGTTAAGATAATAAGTAGAATCTTAGGTCTATATTGGTAAACGCACAGCAATTTCCGTGCGCACCGCACACCGAAATCGACGGCACGGAATGATGTCATCATCATCAGCCGCACACTTCGTATTCGCGCGTGTCATATACGTCATGGGTCGCGCGCGTCTGCAGCAAAGCACCGCATTACGCACTCTTTGTTTCTTTTTTGAGCAGAAAATTCCCGAAAGAGACTACTTGGCTTGAGAAAATGATAATAATGCGTTGGAGCGCTGAATACCCGAGATATAGACCACTTTTACGACGATCAACTTTTAGTGCCGTGCTTAATAAAATAGTTTTTCTTTACATAATCTAACGAACTTTTTTTATTCGGACATTCTTCAAGTAGCTTTAGTTGTTCAACGGAACGACACAGTCGTAGTAACATTTAGTTGACATTTTTTATTATTTTTTTTTTCTTCAATATTTCAAAAGTGAAAGCTTATTTATATATATGCGGCTTAGGAATGAAAAGTGACTTGCCGTTAACGAGTATATAAAGACTTTTGATAAACAATGAACGCGTACAGTTCGGCTTGAGCAAAGGTAATTATCATAAATAAAAAATCTCTTCCATAAAAATACTACAATATCAGTGTTTTCAATCGCCCATGCGAAATCATCGAATAAAAATCTAATCCATAAAGACTAATTATTATAAATCGATTTTTCCCAGCTTGAGTAAATAGAGTGCAACGCTATAGAGTTTTTACGATCTGTGAGACGCGCAAGTATATACATATACGCCACGTATACACTCGACACTCATCATCGTAAACATCGTTATATATATTGCGAACGACGGAAAACACCGAAAAAAAAAATACAAAGGCAGCGATAAGGAATCTCTCGATGTGCGGGGTGGCGGCAACAAACAGCAAGAGGAGCGACTTTTGCGCCGAGTATAATAAGCGAGTCGCGTTTTAATAACAAAACTCCTTTTGCGTTCATATATCGTTCGAACGTAACGGTTCGAAAAATTACATTCTCTGTCAGTGTGTCAGTGTCTGTGTGTATGTGTGTGTGTGTGTGTAAGTAATATATTGCGCGAACGGTAAAACTGCGGCGTATATATACGCGAAAAAATGCTCCTACGCACCACAGTTATATATATATGCGCGTCGAATCTCCGGCTAAACGCGCGCGCATGCATGAGTAATAGAGAGATAAAGGAATAAAAGGTAAGGTGTATCGTGTGTGCACACGTACATACAGCGAGAACGGAAGCACTGCTAGTACGGGAAAGACGTTCTACAGTCTCTCTTTCTCTATTTTCTGGGTTACGTTGCCGCGGTATTCGAGTGTATATATGCGAGTATACACATTCGAAAGTCGAGTTTTTCCATGCGACTTTAATACTGCGCCTGACTCTCTTGCCTCTAGTCTTGTGTCGTTTGTACTAGTGACTTTGAAAATCCTTTCCTACCGGTCGACCATCTCGTTACTTTTGTGCACTGACTTTTCGACTCTTGTACAGTCGAGAAGGTGAAAGTTCCGCATTTCCGACAAGTATATAAGTATAGAGGACAATTCGGTTTCCTTCTTCTTATTTCGGCGGCGGTATTGTAACATATCTACCTTTATACTTCAGCTATTTTAAGAAAAGAAAAGAGTAAAAGGGAACACGGCTTCTTTTTTTTTTCTTTTTTTTTTTGTGTAATTCTGATATTCACGTGAAATCGCTTAATTTTCACGTTCTTTGTCTCAGCGACGTCTTTGTGCGAATGGCCACTTTTTTTTCTACGCGAGCAGCGACGAGTCAAGTCATTTGTGTGTGTGTGTGAAGAAGAGTAAGGACATGAAAAGAAATGTTCAAAGGTTAAATAAAACATGTACGCGCACCTAGTCGCTTATGTCTGCGCGCTGTAGCCTCTTTCTCTCTCGTACACATTATACTTATAGAACTTTCACGTTTTTCTTTGTACTACTGCTCGATTCGCCGTCTCTCAATCAACAATTTTGTTCAATATCAAATTTGTCAAACCATCATTTAGTACATCTCGTGCGCTAGACTTATTAAAAATTTCAACTGGAATATGACGCATTCACGATCGCTCCGCTTTGCGTCCTCTGGTCCGAGCACATTTTCTTTTAAGCGAGACATGCTTTCATTTTTATTTCGTTCTTTTTTTTATCGCCTTCTATTCCTGCAGATTTATTGATTTTTTTCAGAATAATTAAACAATGTACTTAACAATTTCCTTGAGAACAATGACTGAAATTTGACATTTTCGAATGCTCTTTCGTTGCACATTCATTTCTTAAATACCCAAATAGTTTATTTTTTCAGAAGTAATAGTACTGTTAGTATAACTCGAAAGAATATTAATAATTCAATATACTGAAGTTAAATGAACTCGATAAATATATAATAAAATAAAGTAATGTACTTTTATTTGTTAATTTATCTGTTGCAGTTTTATCTGTTTTACAACATGCAACCGAATGACATTTCCTGCGTATTAATAGAAGAATAAATTATTTTTCTATTATTTCTGAAAAACTGTTGTACAAACAAAAATTCACAGCAACTATGTATAATCAATGATTAATTAATGAAAAGATTTTGTAATGCCAAAATATTTCACTTTTAAAATCTAAATGTATGTAGTAAATATATACGGATATAGTCATTATTCGCGTCATAAAACTGACTGAAAAAAGTAAATACTCTTTTTGTATTTATTCGATTGGGAAACTTATTTTTCGAATAGTTCAAAATTGAATTGATTAAATAAATACGTTGGTATTATTGAGAAGAATAAAAGCAGAATTATCAAAATAATTGTAAATAGCATATTTATAAATTAAACAATGGTGCGTAAAATGACACATTTACTTTCGTTCATTACTAATGAAAAATAAAATGTTAAAGTCGGTCAACAAAATAGTGATTTTATTATACAACAAATTATAACGTCCCACTTAGCATTTGTCACGAAAAGTAAAATTGCATAAGTTCTAGAAAGAATGTATCGTCCTTTTTTGTTGTCAGGTTTAAAATCAAAACCCTATCTCCTATTTTTATTAAAAACATCCATTCATATTTATGCAGATTACACCGATTTTAATACGATTCTTAATTCAAATAATTTGACTTGAATGTATATATATTCATACTTACACGTGTACAAGTATTCAAATTCTTCAAGGACAAAATATTCCAGAAGATTATCTCGGTCAACTCTTTCCTATAAGCCGTGCCAATCGCCGAATATCGGTACAATGTCGATAAAAATATAAAAATCCGAAACTTACAATTGAATAAGCATTACATTACTCGATCTCTCGCAAATAAATAAACAAAAAGAAAAAAAAAGGGAAAAAAGCCTTAGGATCGTTAATGTACAAGACGAATAATAATAACCACCGGTGCCGCTCGTAAAAAATGACAGAGTAAAAAAGCTCGGCTCAAGGAAAAAATAAACCAGCCTCCGATCGTCGAACGATCCACACGCGCGTCCACAGTTTGGCATTACCCAATCCTTTCCCACTGTATATAGCTCGCAGCCTCGCGGAGCATGGAGAAAAAATACACACCTACACCGGCGTACAATCTCTCGTATTAAGGACCTACACAGGACAGAATAAGAACATCGTTTAGCTGCGGTAGGGGGTTGGAGGTTGAGGAGATGTCAGAGGCGGCAATCGTCGGTTCGCGCGTCATCCAAGACACGTTACGCAGCACAATATCTCCGTTGATTCAGCGTGTAGTCGATCCGCTGCTGCCGCTGCTCCTGTCTCAGGGCACGGAACCCATTGGTAGCAGCAGAGGTGCATTGGCACCGCTCTCCGCGTTGTGGTTCGGCAGACTCTCGTTACTAGCCTGCTGCTGCTGCTGCTGTTGTTGCTGCTGCTGTTGTTGCTGCTGGTGTTGCTGCAGGGGTGCGGAAGCGGACGGGATTGGGTTGCCGCGATGATGGGAGGGCGAGAGAGCAGGTGGTGCGCCGTTACCCGTGACCAGACCGATGCGCTGCTGGGACTGGAGTTCCGCTTGGGACGGAGGCAATACGTGCGAGGCTTGGCTGTAGATCGAGTGACGGGGCGTTGAGATCGCGGGGGCTTGGTTGTTCAGGTTCAAGGTCGTGCGCACCTGTTGCTGCTGTTGTTCCTGGATGTTGTTGTTTTCTAGCTGGGGTAGGGGCTTCTCGCCGTTCAGCCAGTACGTCGTCATCGTTCCCTTGCCCTGTTTCAGAGGGGACAGACAAAGTGAAGAATTGTACGGGCCGTACCTTTGTTTTGGGAGATAGTTGAATTTAAAAGTACACAGTGGTAATGAGGCTATGTTGGTCTTTCTAGAAGGAAAGCTTATATGCGAGACAGAAAAGAGTTTCATTTAGGGTTCCTAACTATTTACATCAATCCATTTTTGTAAATTCCAATATGAAAATCAATATTATATCTGATCTAAATATGCATAGAAATCTGATTATCCAGATCTTCTCCAATAGACTTTATATGGAAATATAATAATCCCATTGGAAATTTATATCGCTTTACGGATACAATTACGTCGTGAATATTCCTACTGCAGAGATAAAAGAGCAAGGGAAATTTATTTATTTTTTTGCTTGAAGGGATAGTGACAAAAGTAATCTCTAACAGTTCCAAGTATCGTTTCTTTCTTCTCGAAAGCTTTGTCAATTTGTATAAAAGCTTTGTAAACCTTTTCAGGTACGCAAGATATTATAATAATTATTGCCTTCGGCCGTTTCTTTTATGCGCTTTAATAACATTGTTTGTAGTTTCTCTTCTCTTCGCTAAAGTACAATCCCTCGGAAATTTTATCTTCCTTTTAGAAAAAAAGTAAACTGATGAAAGTAGTTACGTTTTTTAACATTATCATACTATCCACTAACATTTTCTTTTGTCATGCACAATATACTCTGAACTATCTTTTTAATTAAAGCATAAGTAGCTTCTAAAAAGTGTAAACACAATTATGTTTCTATTTTTAGATCAAGATATCGGATAAATAAATAAGGATTTGTATGATATTCTTTAATATTAAGTAGCACGAACTAGTTGTGATGTTATTCGATTTTTATATATTATTCCAGGTAATTGATATAGTATCAACAGTTAAAGCCAAATAGTTCGTTTATCCGTCGAAAATTCAGTAAGGCAATAATTTAAACAGAGCAGCTGACAAGTTATTCACGATACGAAAGTTTCATTGGCTATCAAGTGACAGCAGGGATTTTCACAGGTTGAACGCAGTAAAAGTGTACTAAACGTTCCAAAATCTTGATAACAAGTTTGAAGAGAGTTCTGAAATAGTAATCCAGAGAAAAGATTCCAAACTTTATAATTTACTTGAGTCACTCTTTTGCTTGTACGATCCCTTTTACACCTTTACAATCATCTCCTCGGGAAGATATTTCAAAAACTTGGAGTAGACATTATAAAGTATAAGCGTTAAAAATGAAATTGCATTTTCTATTACAGCCGAGAAAACGTTGAATACTATTTAAAAATCTGACGTTTTCCATTATAAAATAGGCCGAATTAAACGCTCTCAATATTTTCGTAATGGAAAATGACAAGTAAATTTTAAATTAAATCTATTGGAAGATATTTTAAAAGAATTTCTCGATGAATTTAAGATAAATAAAAGTGTACAGATAAGCCATTAAAATTGTTGTACATTACTATTGTCCCAATCCCTTCTTGTTGTCTCATCCAGTATTTCAGAGTAAACAATACAATTTATTTATCAAGCCAGCCCTTTAAAATGCTTTCCTTCCAAAATAGACCGCATTCACAGCCAATTAATTTTTCATCCTTTACAAATCGCACAACCGCAGTGCGCAGATACAGCAGTGGTCTATAACTTTGGAAAGTGGCGCGGCGGAATTCGTCAGGGTAAAGCACTTGATTTATAATTTGCCAACAACCCATTGAAATTAGCCCAAAGTGCGGACTAGAAAATTTGAAAAGGACACGCCACGTGTCAAGGAGCGCCTGTCAGTTATATTATTGCGTGTAATCTATTATCCGTCACTTGCACTCATCACAAATGTCGATAGTGCGAACGCACACGTGAAAAATATTCCAGCGTTTCAAAAGCTCACGATTCCATTTAAACATTCGATAGTTTTTCCTTAACAATCTTAACCACACGAGAAATATGTGCACGTAGATCAAGCTTTAGTTTTAAAAGGTCAGTTCCAATTTGCTTTGGCCTGTTTTATGCATCGAGCGTTTTCTGGGGAGACGTATTTCCAAAGTATTAAAATTGGGAAAAATGTTTGGGCATGTGCGTACCTTAAGCGTAACCTCTCCTCGGCAGACAAGATCGAAAGTTCCGAAGGTGTCGAGTATTTCTTTCGTCTTCGGACTCACGTGAATTTTGAGCTCTGCAAAAACATAGAAATGCATATATTTAAAGAGATTGATATTTCGTTTAAAATAAATTTTCTTTATACGATACAAATTTGAAATTTTTCTATATAAGATTAATTTAAAATCAATCAATCATCCGATTGTTTGCGGTGAGCGTAGTTTCAATACTCCGCAAGCTTCCAGCAGAGATTCAACGTAATTAAACCACACTGTGACGCGGTTCATACATTTCTGATCGAATGCAACACGGCAGACACGCTTCATCTCTCACTTTTCAAACTCCATCACGTACTCTATATAAAATCTCATTACGCTGCAGCCGAGAACTCATTCGTGACGATGGAAGATGGTCAATTTCCTCAAAAAAAAAAAGAAAAAAAAGAAAAAAGAAAAGAAAATAGAGGAAACGTTGAAATGTAATGAAATTTTGATCGGCTACCATTTGCGTCAGAAGTACGCTGAATCGCCAGTAAACAATTTTCCGCTCGCATTACTTCTTTTGTATGGCTAAAAAAAAGTATTTTCCTCCTGTTTTAAAACACACACATGCAGAGACGTACAACCGTTGCGCATTATACAAAGGCCAATTCAGCGGCTGGTTCGTTCGCGTAGGCGTGTGGGCGAAGCCAGTCACGGCGTTCATTATCAAAGGCTTGATTAAACAGTTTTCGCGTATAAGCTATTGAAACGAGCACGAGAAAAGAGCGCTCGTAACTGAATACCGCGTGTGCGTCGTTAAATAATACGCAAGTGAATATACATACATACGAAGTATCGCAATGGGGTGAACGGAGGGACTCCGCTGCGCGGCGAGAAATGCGCGAGCGACAAACTAATGCGGCCAAAACTTCGTTGGAGCGAGATATACGTGCGACCAAAGGGATACATCGATCGAGAGAGAGAGAGAGAGAGAGAGAGAGAGAGAGAGAGAGAGAGAGTTGACCAGTTTGACGCACGACAGTAATGCATTTTCGCCAACTCGGTTCTATAATTAATTCGCAACGTGTCAAACGTATGTCTGTATATTCATATAGGGTCCCAGTGATCACGTGTGCGTGCGTATAGGATCTGTCTAACTCGGAACTTCGGCGCACTACGAAACTTAATTCAATCCATACCCCTAGTCTCACGGCTGTCGCCAGACTCGTCTCATAGACGCGCCCACACTTTCCTTGCTTTTTTTTCTCCCTAATTCCCTTAGCTCGAGTCGCATTAAGCGACTGTCAGTCGCGCAAACTTTTTTTTCTCACACACACACACACACACACACACACACACACACCGTTTTCTCCGCAGCCGATTCTTCGCTGACTTACATCCTCGGCCCGTGTGTACGACTTTTCTCGGGGCTCCTGTTCTCTCTCTCTCCCAGCTCTACTGCCTACATGTATAACTTATCCCTTTGACCTAGGAAGCGACGCAACAGTCTTTGGAAAATCGATCGTTCCACCGGGCCAATATCGCCTACACGTATAGACACTCTCGACGGGGGAGAGATGCGGCGACACCCACACACACACACACACACACACATACTGGTCGTGTCTTAAATAACACGGAGGCGAGGACCGAGCTGACGCTTTTTCTCTATTTACGAGATACTCGCGCGTCTCTACTGTGATTGTTTTTTCTTCTTCCCTTCGGCTCTAGGAAGCTCTGGGATAAAAGGGACACGTCGGATGCGAGCTAAAAGGGAAATGTAGGTAGTCTTTGATTTCTACACTCGCGCGGTGGCGGAGCTTTGCGTCGATGAGGAGCTGTTTCTTTCTCTGTGGTTTGTCAGCTTACGAATGCCTGTCTAATGTGTACATTTGACAGTTTTATTAACTTAAAAGAATAAGTGTGTGTCTTGCTTGAAAATCTTTAATAGAATAATTTTTTAATTTAAAGTTAAATTAATTAACTTAAAAAAATAAATCATACGATATAAAGATTAATTTATTTCTCGTGCAAACAAAGTGCAGTGATCAACTGGACGGGTTGTCACAAAAAAAAACAATAGATTTAAAAATAGCACACGAAAAAAACCGTGAATGAAAAAGCATGATATACTGACGTATCTATTAACACCTTTTCCGTTATCGAAAGCTTCTCAAACAACAGGCCAACAGCAGCAGCTATATAAAGCACGTCAAAATGTTGGACTTTAACGAAGCCTCTCTCTCTCTCTCTCTCTCTCTTTGCAGACATTCTCTGGAAACTTGGTCAAACGCGTCGCATCCTGTATATGTACGTATACTCCAAGCCCCTCGAGTTCGCGATCGCAAACCTACAACTCCTCGATAAATCGAGAGAGGTCAAACTGGCTTTCCCAGTAAACAATGACGTTACGGACAATTTCTGCCGCTGCCGCGGCTATACATCGGACGCTCGCGGCGTACAAAGGGGAACCTGTAGCGCTACTGCTATATACGTGTATAGCGTGCAGTACTCTGCGCTTCGAGCTTTTAAAAAGTAAAATAGCAAATATTCGAAGTTGCCGTGCTCCCGTTCCCTCTGTGCCGTTTGTACGCGTTTAATTTTTGCTTTATGTTGCTATTTGTGTGTGTGTATGTGTGTCATCTGAATTCGGTGGGTGGACGAACAATTGTTATGCGACCCAGAAAATATTGTTTGATATTGCGAATATTTTCAGGCCTTTCACGAGCACAGTCTTGATTAAACGGGTTGCAACTATTGCAAAGCGAGAAATGCAAACAGAAATGCCTCTTTAATCCGAATAGCATTTGGATAGAGCCAAATCTGATTAGAGGGCAACCATTTAGGACACTGTAGAATAATGTACTCCTAATGCGCAACTCGTGTATAATTTCACGGAAGAACGGCTACTTTAAAGCAGCGGAGCTTTAGTTTTAATAACTTGTAATCGGATAAGTAAAAGAGGAGCTAAAAATGCGTGCAGGCTCGCGTCACTTTAGCGAAGCTTTGACGTGCTTTGAAATATCCTCACTGATGGTGCACTGCTGCTGTTGCTGATGCTGTTGCTCGAGAGTGCATTTTTTACTAAATGGCTTTTCTTCTTTGACAAAATTGTACGCGCTTTTTACTTTTTTTACGGCCATCGCTCTCCGCTAAATTACATTATCCCACAGAGTGCACATACTTCACAGCCACATTTCTATTATATATATATATATATATATATAATCGTCTTATACAGCACAACTTTTCGTCATGCCTGCAGCCTCTCATTTTTAAAGATGTACGAACCGACATTTTGCGAGCGAAACAAAAATGACGCGGCAATTCAACGTTTTTCGACAATGCAGTGCAAAAAAAAAACGAGGGGTAGGAGATAAACCGGCCGCAGCCCGCACATCTTCCGAAGATACCTTCTCTCTATTTTTCGCTTTTTCCAGAGTGAGACGTAAAAGCGTCGGCCGGAAAATCGTCGTCGCGAGGCTTGGCAAAGGAGAGAGAAAAAAAAACGGAGCGGATATCGCGCGGGACTAGGGAACGGTGTTGCACACGCATCACGAACGAAAGTCTCGGCTTTCGTGCGACTCGACCTACTTAGCTCTGGTTGCAAGTTGCCATAGCACGTGACTGGTGAGATATATACAGTGTAAGACAGCGAAGGAGACGCAGAAAAAAAAAAAGAAATTGCGCTACATAGGCATCCGGCTAATCGTGGATGTTACGCGACCGGCTTTTAAGCTCTTTCGTGTCTTTTTATTGCTCGCTCTCGGTTCTATTGACAAGGTGGATTGATGCTGCGAATGTACGAATGCTTTATATAACTTGTTTGTATATCTCGTCTTCCTTCCTCTTTCTCTATCTCTCGTTTCCGCGTACTGCTTCCTTTTTGAAAAATTTGTTTTAATCGAGTTGCTAGAATGATTTCCGTCACTGTAAAGAAATTAACCTAAATCTTCGTGCAGAAAAATTGAATGAAACAACCTTTAACAATTGTGCAATACAGTATATATTTATGAATAAAATAAAGTATATAACTAAGTTATCTCGAAGTTTGCATTCAAATAATTATACAAATAATAATTAGTATTTTCAAATTTGAATTAGACTCCGAAGTGACGCGCGCGTGTTTCGAACACCGAGTGAAATATAACGTACTTGGTACTCGGTGGCATTTAACGCGGGAAAATTACACTCTTTAATCGCGTTGGCGTGAGTGATGATAGGCTCAAGATTGAGCTCGCAGCTCGGTAGTGGCAGTTAGCGAATAATTCGTGGGGCAGATAGGCTGAATCCTGCATTGTAATTTCATTCGCGCGACCTCGAAATTACTTTCGAATGGCCGCGTCGTGCTGACGTCGATTTGTTCTCTCTCTCTCTCTCTCTCTCTCTCTCTCTCTCTCTCCGTGAACGGCGCAGCAGCCGCCGCCGCGTGAGAGTTGAAAACGTTTTTTTTAAACGTTTGCCCATTAGCGATTCTGCTGATAGAGTATACGCTCATTTTGACCATCTGAGTAAAATATGTTATATTTTTATGATGCTGTACACTTTTCGTCGTTCCAATTGGTAATGAATATTTGTAAATGCATACGTACACTGCGTGGCAAGTATATATCGAGCGCGTTTTTAGCTGTGCAGAGAAGGGAAGGTGAATTTCGCGAAAACTTGGAAGAAGCGTGATTTCTGCATTTGGATACTTCGAATGTCTGACTATGCCCGGAACTGTTCTACTTATACTTGTTGCCTCGCTAGCTCGGATCGATTATCGACTAATGTAGAAACGTGCGATGATATTTCTGGGAATTATCAGGTCAAGTAGGCGGAAAGAGGATTCCCGAGCTTTTCACGTTTATAAGTCAAGTCTCGATATACATATATAACGCAGCTATTTCAATAGGTTGATTTAATAAAAGTTTTTACATTATAATCGCAGTAAAATATGCAATTATTTTGCACAATCAGTTAATCATTTAAATTAAATACATTCGATACTAACTAAGGCAAATAAACATTTTCGCTAACACTAAAAATACGACAAGTTAAGTCGAAATAAAACGCCCCGTCGACAAAGCTAAATACAATTATTCGCCGGACCGCAAAAAAAAGTGTTTCTTGAAAATACAATAAGGTAGGGCGCGTGCTTACACGTCAAAGGATTCAATTTAACAAAAAAAAAAAACGTTCCTTTCTACCGAAAAGCGCCCCTCGCCTGGAATAAAAGCAGCCGCTTTTACTCTCAACCGGAACCCATCGGAGACCGCACAATACAAATACCTCTGATGTATAAATGTCAGGGTATAAAGTGTATCTCCGTCGACGGAAAAAAAAAACTACTATATACACACACACACACACGAACGCACACACAGGCATACACAGACACTCAATGAAAATGAAACTTTCAAAGGCCTTACCTTCGCCGTTGCTCTCCATCCTCGAAGCTGTGTTTACAGTGTCCCCGAATAGGCAGTACCTCGGCATCTTCAAGCCCACGACGCCCGCGACACACGGACCTGAAACACAACGCGCAAGCACACACATATATATATATACATCCAGCGATATGAAACGGTTCTTGTCTATGTATATAGACGTTCGGTCCTCTTATGTATACTCGGGCTTCACTCTCGAGGATATAAAAAATTCAAGAGGCTGCACACACGCGCGCGCTCCCACCTCTCAAAACTCGGCCTTCTGTGTGTATCTCTGACAAAGATGTAGAGGTGAGGGCGAGCACGCACTCGAATAACAGAGCGAATTCCCGAGGATCTTTGTGGTACAGCCCCTATTTTTTTTTCTTTATCGATACGATCAGCTAACATACAATTTTTCAAACATAAGTTACGTATTCCGTGAACTGTGTGGCTTCGCAAACTAATCTTGTTTAATAAGTTTTTAATTAACTCTGTACATATTGTAGTACCTTTAATTTTTAATTAAATCGGTCTGCATAATTACTCAATTGAATAAATTTCAATTATACCCTCTGGTAAAATCTGGTTCAACGGTAAATTAACGAACGGGAGCTTGCATTGTTTTAAAATAATTTAATCGCTTCGGTCAATAGCTAAATTTAATTCTCCTCTGTTCTTGAAAGTATAATACAATTGCAACTGTTGAAATTAAAGTGAGCCAACAGAACATACAAGAGAGTTAATTCTTAAATCAAACAGTGAATTTATATATTATATTATATAACCGGTGCACACATGGAATTTCAGAATCCCACGCGCAAAAAGAAATTATGATGGAAAGGTATTTTTCTATAATCAAACGTAAAAATGCAACAACAAAAAAGATAGGAACAAAATTGTTCAACAATGTCAATTGTGCATCGTTAAATTTTAAACGAATCATGGATTTATGAAACTGTCTGTTTTAAATAAATAAATTGCATTCTTCATTATTCAGATGGATGATTTTAAATGGATTTTATAAGGCTCCCAAGTCACTTATCTGAGGATGGAACTCTTTGATGAAAGATTCCCTGGAGTACAACTGCCAACTTTTCTGCTCAAGCAACGGATCTCTTAAGCGATAAGTACATTATTTTCAAAATACCTTCGAAAACGAATTTCTAAACTCCATTGGCAAAACTTTTATTAAGAATTGTTCAACTTTTATTTCCTTGTCCCTGAGATCGAGTACGGAAGTGCGTAAAAGTAGCAGTCAATTTCACCGCTAAGTTTCGTTTATCCCACACGGGACCAGTAAAATTATTAACTGCGCGGGATGGAATTTATTTTGTTGTAATAAGATTATCACGGAAGCTTATACAAGTTATAACCTAGTACAAAAAAGTGTGCGAAAGTAGGTTGAAAGAATGTTTCAGTTTGATAAAAACTATCCGACAATTGCTCGCTCCGCCACGTCGCGTTTCTTTTTAAAAGCAAAACAGCATAAGGCCACGAGACTTATAATTGTGATTGCGCGCACGATAAAATCTCATTGCCGCAGCGCCCAGCATTTAGAGCTCTCTAAATACGTGAGCGCAATTTTTCCCTCTGCGCGCGTATATACAAGAATTAATTAATCCCTTTATACAGTCACGCACAGTAGAGTCTCAGGATCCATGGAGTACCCCCGAGCCGTAATTTCGCAGAACAAAGCGCGTTCGCCGTTTCGGAAAAAGGGAAACGCGCGAGAGAAGGAACGAGAGAAAAAAAAACACAGGAGAGATTTCCGGGAAAAACACAAAACTCGAGGAAGAAAGCTTCGTATCTATAATTTGCAGACCGTGTTGTTCTCTATTCTTTCCCTCTCTAAGCTTTCTAGAACTCATGCGAAAGTAGGAAAAACTGACGAAAAAAAGGAAACACTCGGAGGGCGCGCGCAAACAAAAAAGGAAGTTTCCTCACCAAAGTCGAGAGAGCGACTGGGAATAGAAGAAAAATCGATGCTAGTACAAGAATGCGGCAGGCAGGCAGGCAGGCAGAC
>UELU01139217.1:55786-65834 GCA_900490025.1 Megastigmus dorsalis | reverse complement strand
CCGAGCAACGTTTCCCCTCCGCTCTGTTCTCCCACCCGGAAAAAGAATAGCTAGAGAGAGAGAGAGAGAGAGAGCGAAAGAGAGAGAGAGAGAGAGAGAGAGAGAGCGAAAGAGTTTGTTCGGCGCTCGTTCATCTGCGATGCAGGCGCGTTTCGAGTTTCGCGTGTGCAGCACGCGCTGATGCTGCTGCTGCTCTCCCCTCCTCGTTAACACGACACGATAATTGCTCCCCGCCACCGTGCCGCAATTTTGCTTTGCTCGCTGTTTTCACGGGCAAAACAGCGAGATGGCCAATTCGGGCGGAGGAAATCGCATTCGCTCGGCTGTTTCTCGAGTAACGCTCATGCCGAGTATAGCTTTGCGCGCGCAGTTCGTTAATTTTTCCTGCTGTTTGCGCGATTTTTCCAACTGCATGGCGCGCTTGGGTTATTATGCTTTCGCGGAATATAATATTACTTTTTTTTTTATGATGGGCGTAGTTATACGGATGGTAGAAAATATAGACCGTTTAACAAGATCTTTTAGTATTTAAAAAAAAAAATATGCATGAAGTTAGTTACAAAAAAAGAAGTTCTGTGATGATGACATCGCAGTAATGCAGACTTTAAGGATGTCAGGCTAATGCCTTAAAAACTATCCAGAAGATTAGCAAAGCTTACAAAGACAAAACACTATACGGTCTTACCGTTACTTTTAAAACTCGACTTTTATGTACACTATATATATGGAACAAAAATGGTAAATTCTATTAAAATTTAAAGGAGCGCGCTCGTCTTGCATTTAATTGGCATTCGGGTAAGGCAAGCATCTTTAATACCTAAATACTCCCCCGCGCGCTAATTAAAACTCACAATTAGATGGTCCACGGGTCGTTGAATAAACAAAAGTGCACGTGCACACGACACGCGGCGCTAAAACTTAATCCCCGCGCGAACCAGCGAAACAAAATGACGCGGGCATTAACGACTGTCGACAGTTGCGAAATTAGCCTTTGCTCCGTGTCTGCAAATAAAAAAAAAAAGGACGGGAAGAAAAATGAGAGGATCCGAGGAGAAACATAGCGGAAAAGTGGGCGAAGAAAAAAGGGACCAAGGAGTCTATATCCCCGTCATCGATTCCAGCACGTTTTTTATTTCATTCGAAGGCAACCGAGTATGACGGCCTCGTAAGATTTCCTCAGGGGTCTCGCAAAGCCTCGCGCTTCTGGAGTGGACGATAACATGGGTACGAGAGAGAAGAAAAAAAAAGCAGGAAACTCACTTGGGCAACAATTGATAGAGCAGCTCCTCGCACTTTCGCTTCTCCTCGAGATAGTCGGCCGTGCGCTCGGCCACCAGATTTTCCAAATTGTCGGCGTAGTGTTCCATGCGCGACAGGAGATTGTCCAGGAGATTATTTATTCGGCTGTCTCTGTAAATGTAGCGAAGCAAATGTGCATGGAGTTAGATAAGTTTTTTTTACCTGATCGGTACTTGCTTATTTGGACGAGAGAAACATTTGAAGCGGGAGAGAAGTTGCAGTTTTAAGACGTAGAAATTGTTTAGTCGTCATGTAGCTTTCTCTTTAAATTTATACGCTAATTTCTAAAGTTCTTTTAACGAATGACTTGCCGAGCATTAAGAAAGCGAAGGAAAATAAAAGGAAAGTAAAAAATTAAATCGAGCAAAAGTTTTTAATTGAATGGAATTAAAAATTGTTTCTATAGAGCGCTTATATTTGCGCGTCTTTCGCGCGTTACTTTGCAAAGAATCTTAAGAGGTAAGATCGTATTACGCTACTTAAAGTTTGATGAAAAAAAATTTACACCGAGGTCTCGGTTTTTAATATAAAATTTAATACTTAATAAAGTATACCACAATATACTTTTTTATGTTTTTAGTTAACAATTACTTTAACGAATACAATTTTTTTTTTAAATACAGTCATTATAGTATTGAAAATTAATTTATGTATATATGTATACTACTAGTATAAAATGTAAGTAATATAAACATAAATTGATAATGTACGTGCATACGTCTGACTTAAACATATTTTACTACTTTGTGATTCTCATCTACATTTCTTTTATAAACCACGAATCTTAGCAGCAGTCTAATAAATATCATAAGATAATTCTAATTAATGTAACTTTATGATTTATAAAGTCATATTTTCAATGCTATTGTACGTGGTATAACGGTGTTATATATCTTTTTTTATCGTTAATCAAAAATTGGGTCTGTAAAAGAAATTGATTTTTTTTAATTAAATTCCATATGGTTTCTCAACTATACAGAAGCCACTTTGATAAATCAATTGGTCGGAATATGTAACATTTATAAATAAGGTTGATATTATTTCATCCATTTGTTTCATACAAGAAATTTCACATATAAAATGAGTTTGTCAATCGTCCACAAGGCAAAGTATTATACTCATCTATACTTTTATAAGATTTTAAATAGTACACCTTCTGAAAGTATCAACAAGTATAGTATTATAGCTCGTAGACGATCGAAAAATTCATTTTATATGTGACTTTTAAGAATACCTGTTGGATAAGCAAATAGCATTCAAGTCTCGGTCTTATAATTTATAGCCAGCCTTGCTCAAAGAACGAGGTCAAAGTACAGCCGCAAAGCATTAATTTTTTCGCTGATAAAGCTTGGAAAATATCACTCGAAATTTTTTAAGGCATTAAAATAGATATATATATATATATTGCTGCTGTATTACTTGGCCAGGATGAAATTGCATTAAAAATATAAGAGCTCATAAATAACGGAGATATTTTTTACATTGTAATTTGAATAAAACAGCGTGATGGTTCCGTAAATCTTCCCCCAGAAGAGCGTAAATGGTCCAGCATCGTGGCACAGTCTTAAAGTCTACACGAGAAAATAACAATACGGAAAGAATAAAATGCGCGAATTGGTGTGTTGTAAAAGAACACTGGTAATAGCTGTCTGTAAGCTTCCAATTAGAGAGGGTAACGATTGATCGATTTACCCTCTAAAACTATCGTGTGCTCGAGTACAAAGTAACAGACTATAAAAGAAAATGCGATACGGAAGTATAAGATGATTATTATCGAAAAATCAAGATGGTGTTAAAACTTTTGGCTGGTAAATAAATGTGCTGTTAAACTTTCAACACACACACACACACACACACACACGATAGAACGAGAAAATATCCTTCCGCACTTTCCGTCACCGACATATCGATCTCAAATTAGAGCCTCTAGCGCCCACTCAATCGCGACGCTATACGAACTATCGCGCGAACACAAAGAGTATCAATTACGAGGACCTCGATAGACAGAGTTATGAGGGAATGCTGTGCGTTAAGTGGGGAGATGGGGGAGGGGGGTGAACGATAGATTAACCGAGGCAGCTTCCTGTCCTAAGCCGCTGACCTACAACGACGCGGCGATACGTTCAGACACACACACACACACACACGCGCGCGCACGCGCGCGAACACACACCCACAAACATATATATATAGTCGGAAATATAAGGTCCTCTCGGCAGCGAACCGATCGACGCTACACATCCTCTCTCGAGCGCAGAAATGGACCAATCAAGCCCATGGCTATAGCGGAAAACCGCGCTGCGAGCTGCTATAAACAAGGCTACAACGCCGTAGCGGTGTAATAATATTCGTCGCCGCGCGCGCGCGCGCGTCACCGGTTTGCACGGCAACCGCGCCTCTCGCGACTCTCTGCACGGCTCGAGATTATTGAACTGCCGCAGATGTGTATATCTATCTATATATATATTCAATAATCTCGAGCCGTGCAGAGAGTCGCGAGAGGCGCGGTTGCAGTGCAAACCGGTGACGCGCGTGCGCGCGGCGACGAATATTACCACACCGCTACAGTGCGTATATATATACACACACTATTGTACGTCTCTGTGAGACGACTCGTGTTAATTAATCGACCGCGAGTTCGGAGAGAGAGAGATAGAGGGAGAATTTCTGAAGCCTGCACACCGGAACGCGTTTCTAGCTAGATTATTATTCTCTATATATATACGGTAGGTATCTTCAATGGCTGGTTGATTGTCAATTTGGTTGATGCGCGCGCTCCGTTTGCAAACGTATAATACCGGGGCCGGTGGCTTTCGAGAATTCTTGACTGTAGTCGAGTTTAGAGAGATCGGTAATGCGGTTATATTGCATAGTTTTGCTGCGGCGAGCTTCTTCGTGTATATATATATATATAATATATATGTGGGGATTTGATTGATGAATGCGTGCACTCTCTTCGGTGGCTCGATTTGCAATATAGACTCGCTGCAATATGTTTTTTTTTGTTTGTATTGGAAAAAAATTGTGAAAAATGAATTCTAATTTGCGATGCGGTATATTGGAATCGAGATGTATTTCATCAATTTTTACGCCTATTAAATCCTATTATCGTGCAAGACGCTTCGTTAAGAAACAAAAGGCTTTTCCCCTGGCCCTCAAGACCTGTACGTACATATATATATATCTCCTGATACATAACAACATCCCGAATGCGAATCGAAACTTTGAATCTCGAGCTTATCGCAAGCCGAGAGAGAGGCAGTCCGCAGCCAAGAACTATTTAGATCCTGCGATACCATTCGATACTCCTCTCTCCAACTTCATAACGAGCACCTATACACAACAGCATCATTCTCAAGCGCAAGAAGAAACCCTTATTATTATTCTTTCATAATGCTCGTGTGTATAGTATATGCAGTGAGCGTAACAGCCGATATTCAATATGCGTGCCCAGCGGGCATTTCCTCCTACCGTTAAAGCTCTCCAATCCCTTCCTGGCGCATATACATATATATACATACTTTTGCCCCTCTAAAAGTATCCGATCGCTGTGACCTACTGCGGCTCGCGCTCTATTATGCTAATTCGCAGAGGCTGTGTAGCCCTCGCGGTCGCTTATATGGGCAAGCGTATATATATGCGAGCGAGAGAGACTCTTCAAAAACATATAAAGGAAAGTAGGGAAGATCGAAAGTCCTTCCTTGCGATTTGCATGGGGAGAAAAATTGCGAGAGAGCGAGGCTGCAAAGCTCGCCGCGCGTCTCGTACATATATACCTTTCTCTCCCATTCGAGTGAGAAACTTGCGCGCGTGCCGTGACGTTGCAAAAGGTATACGCGCGACAAGTGCAAGCGTTAATTATTTATTTCTCGCGGAATTAATGCACCGCGATCAAACGAAGCTCGTCATTAGGGGTAATCCAATAAGGATTGCGAAAGCGTCTGCGACATAGCCTTGGTTTATCCACGGATGGATATATGATCGGAAACGACGATATAATAAATGCAGCCGAACGAAGTAGGTCGTATTAGCTTTCCTTTCTCATTATAAAAGCGTATATACATGTCGAGGATCGGTTATATATAATTGAATATCCGAGGCTCGAGCGAATTGACTATATTGCGCTGACGGAAATATACACCACCCTTTACTCGACTCTCTTTCTATCTCTCTCCCCGCATCGCGTGCGCCAGCCGCTTCTTCTTATTCCTTTGGATTATTTTACGCTGGCGCCCAACCATCCGGTCGGCTATACACGTGCTCCTGCATAAATTAACGCTGTACATAAGTCTTAATTAAAAGTCGACCACTGCAGTCTAAGCTTCTTTCCTCCACCTATCGTATATCCTACGAAGCTCGAGTGTTTTATTCTCGCGTAAAAGAAGCTCGTGAATCTTCATGGGCCTTTAACGACCTATCGCCATGCCTATACCATTATTGTCTATGTGTATACGCGTGCGGATCGTGGACTAATCGAGGCACAAACACACAGAGTGTACATATATACAGAGCTCGGATATATGTACACGCAGTCTCTGGTAGGGGGAGAGGGGGGGGGGGGAGGTATATTACAGGCGAATACGCAAAACAAACTCGTAAATTTAACGATGAGGAATGTTCAATGCGAACGGCGACATTTAGGAGGCTAGCGCGGAATGCGGTATATGAGCAGTGCCGCCGCGCGGGGCTACATATGACGCGACTCTCGCGACCCGTTACTGTTATTGCCCATATACAACGTATATATATATATAAAAGCGAGTATAACGGCTAAACCGCGATATGGGATATATATTCTTTTGCGTTTTGCAGCGGGACACAATTGGACGAAGGAGGGCGCGGGGAGTGCGTGTGCAGTAGCCGGATTGATTCTGACCTATTTTTTGTGTTACTGCTGCTGCTAGTCGACAGCTGTAAAACAGCTGAGCGAGGTAATGGATGGAAATTTCATTTTTTATTTTGTTTGTTTTGTTAGTTTGGTTGGTTTTTTTCTTTTGTTCAAAGGGTTGTACGACGCACATTAGTCGGGACGGGAAAAAGCTCGACTTTTGGTGTTTGATACGAGAGCAGGTTTATATGTTCGCACTTTAACGGGAAGTACGTGTCTGTGTAGTTTTGATATGGGGACATTCTTTTAAAGGGGCGATAATGTTCAACGTTTTATTACGAGCGAAGTATACAATAGATTATAACGCGAGATTTAAAGACAGCTCTTTTAAGTCCAATAACGTTTTCGACCCCGTGAATTATGGCTCCAGGAAAACTAGCCAATGACGGTTTTAATCTTATATTGGAGTAAAACTCCGATCGGTGATTTGACGGATAGCGCGACGCGAGTCGATCCGACCTGAAATATTGAGTACGTTTTTTACAATCCTTGTAAAAAACGAGAATGCATATATTTATAGCCGTATAACGCAAAGTACAAAACCAAAAGCGAATACGAATTTTTTTCCTCCACGATTTGAAAGTATGAAATTTATCGAGGCTCATCGTTGCGCGCTGCATAGTTTTATCGACGGAATTATCTTCAATGTTAAAAAGACCACACGCACATATAGATACAGCGGACGAATGCGTGACCCCCGGAAGCCGTGTACAATTCCTGCAACAACAGCAAATTTCTTTACAGCCCTTTTCCCGTATAGCGTTTTATTGTCGCGCGACTATTACTGCGCGAGGTCCCATATAGCAATTGAGCTCGTCGAACGAAAGGCGTGCACGACAGCGAAGAAAGGACGAGAGAGAAACGTCCCGTCGGCGTATATAAAAGCATCGAGGGCGGATTATTCCGCGGCACGTGAAAGGGTCGTCAGCGAGTCTCTCTCTCTCTCTCTACACTTCTCTCCACTTATTTCAGAAGCGCGGAGGGGATGAGGAGGGAGAAAAAAGGTCTCGCTGACAACTCCGATGGAAATCGCGGAAAATAAAGCTTGCGTACTTGAGATTGTGCGCGCGTATATATATATATAGGTATGTACACCGCATGATACTCGCTACCCACGACAACGTCGTCGCATCGTCTCAGACAGCAAGAGAGAGAGAGAGGGAGAGAGAGAGAGGAGAATGAGGTTAGCGTAAGTGGAGCAAAGGTAGGCAGCCTGGCTCGTGGCGCCGAGTCATTTGCACGAGCCCTTGGGCTGAAATTATACGGATGGTCTCGGGGACTTGGCTCCGCGCTCCTGCTTCTACTGTTGGTGGCTGCAGCTCTGCGCATCGACGGAGAGAGCCGCGCAAGCGAAAAAAGACGTTACAAACAAACGCATACCGAGAGGTAAACAAACTATTGGTAAAAAGCAGTTGCATTTGGAGGATGTGATGAAGTAAGATGGGATTATTTTGGTAATGCGTGCAGTGCGCTCTCTTGGACGGTTACTACACTGAACTCAATTTCGTCCTTATGATTAACATAGTTTGTTTAGCAATGTTTAGCTGAAGTGAAAATTATTTTTATTCATTCGGCGTATGTAGCGTACTTTTCTCATCCATATTTATTAATTACTTTCTTTTGCGTATTTAAAAAGTGAGATACACGATGTAGCGAACTGCACAGGAAGCATTATTGTAAATGAGGGAGGATGAAGAGAAGCTTTGCTCTGGAAATATTCGCGCGCGTTTTAGACAGAAAGCACGAAATGAGGTCTCTAAGAAGTATTTTATTCCGAGCTTTAATATTTCAGATTTACTTGGAAATCGCACAGGCTTTATGAGTATATGTGTAAATAAGTTTCGAGCTGGGATAAACGGTAAAGATTAATTTCAAGTTTTTAGAACTAAAATGTTTTTTCTTTTATTTTTCTTTATTCAATTTAAATTTATCTTTAATTAATTGCTGCGTGTACGTATTCGCGGATATAGCATTAAAACCTTTTACTTCCATATCCACGGCAAAGTTTAACTAATTCATGCAACGAGTCGTAAATGTGCGCTTCAGCGTAAATTTTTGACACTTTTTTATATTACTTATGCGCGAATAATCGTGTGTAAGAGAAAAATGTACTACGATGTATTGTATTCTACTTTTAAAGTCCAATTGTACAATTGAAAATGTAATTAAACTGCCATCATCATTTATAAAATAAATACCAATATAAATACGTGCGCCTGCGAACGTGGATACATTTAATCTGTTACATTTCAAGAATTCGAACTCTTCATTTGTTGATATTTCATTAATTTTGTATAAATTGAAAATATAAAGCGATTCCGTACGTACGGGATGATAAATAAATATCGTAATTATTTTCACATTTCAATTAGACTACCTTTTGGAATATATTTCTCTTATATTATTTACCGTAACATTTTAAACCTATACTGAAAGGATAGGATTTTCGAAAAAAAAAACAAGGAAAAGGCCACATTGACCGAGATTTTCATTGCGATAGGAGCAATTAGTAGACTCTCCTTAATAAGCTCTATGTGCCACTACATCGTGTCGAAGCTAATGCATATTCGCCGGCAAAGTTCCGCTACTTCTCTTGAATAAAAAAAAAAAGAAAAAAAGGATTTTACTCGCTCGCTCGTTCTCTTCTTTTCAGGGGTATATACGTTTATGAATATCACAGATGGAAAAATGAAACTCAATTGTACGGAGTGGACTTTTTGCGATACTGAAACTTCGGTCTCGTGAATAATTCATGCTCGATATAATACGGTCGCGGTAAAATGCCACAGTGTTTTAACTCCGAAAGCGAGAGAGAGAGAGAGAGAGAGAGTTTTAGGCTTTCTTTTTTCCACAATCGACAAAACTCCATTGTCAACGCGGGGAAAAAAGCAGCTCTTCGCAATAACCCACCTTCCAGGCCGCAGAATATTTTTAATTGAAATCCGAAAACCGCGTTAAGGTACCGGTATTTAAGTCGAGCTTTATGCGCGTCTCATTTGAGCCTCAGGCCCAAGTGAATTTTAATTAAACCAAAACACGGCGCAAAATTCCGTTCGAAATTAATTATTTCTTCTCTCTCTCTCTCTCTCTCTCTCTCTCTTTCTCTCTCCTTCACGAAAACCAGCTCGAATCCACTTAGCGTGGAATAGTACAATCACTATACTTTCTCATTTAGCGCAGGTAATTGTCGGGTGTATTATTCAGCTGCGCGCGCGCGGCTATAGCGCAAAAGCTTGCTTCCGCGAGCGCCTCTTTGTTATACCGCGCGGTTGGGAAAACTCTCGCCGATAATAATCATAATCGCAGCGAACGTGGCAACTGAAACTGCATTATATATATATATAGTCTGGCATATACGGCCTCGTTCGTCGCGTAATTATATCTCGACGCTTAAATCGGAATTTCAAATAACTCCGGTAACGATCTTTAACTCGCCCGCTCGCTCTGCGAGACCTGGTGCCGCACAAATTAAGTTTCGGATTAACAAATCATATACGGAATAAGTAACGAGGATAAAGCGCTGCGCTGGTTTCATACGCTTCGAGCTAGGTACCAGTGAAATGAATGATCAATTAAATATTAGCTCTGTTCGCGGAACTGCGTTGGGAAAGAAAAACTATACTTTGACACTTTGGCCGGTACAATGTTGAAAATGGTTCACTCAAAAGTTTCGGTCGTTCGTGGCTTCCTCTTTCTCTCTCTCTCTCTCTCTCTCTTTCTATCTCACTTACTCTCGTGAGTATAGCTTCTATCTCGCACTTGAAACTCTTAAGGGCTCATTAAATTAGATTATATCGGGAGGCTTGACCCACCGGCGCCTAACGCTTAACGAGCTCGCCCGATCCTTTCCGCCTTGTATTA
>UELU01139217.1:17700-55766 GCA_900490025.1 Megastigmus dorsalis | reverse complement strand
TTATCTCGAAACTTTTTACAATTCTCTGTAATATTTTAAAATCTATTTGCAAACTATATGTATGGCGATATACGGTCCAATGTGACCATGTCGAAAATAAATATGATTAAATCAAATCTCTCTCTCTCTTTCTATCTCACTTACTCTCGTGAGTATAGCTTCTATCTCGCACTTGAAACTCTTAAGGGCTCATTAAATTAGATTATATCGGGAGGCTTGACCCACCGGCGCCTAACGCTTAACGAGCTCGCCCGATCCTTTCCGCCTTGTATTAGAAGCTCGCAGCTATGCAGAAGCTACTTCCGCCTTGAGGGCATTTAACGAACTTTAAGCTAACCTCGCTCCCCCGACTACTGACGCAGTATAAAGGAATAATACTATCTGCATATTGAAGTTAATGAAAAATATGGCGAGATGTTACGTGAATTACTTAACTCGCCCTTATTTACTATAATTACTATATACGGCCCTTAAAATCCTGCACCTTCAATTTTGGAAACTCACTTTGCCGATAAGGTTAAAAAGGGATTTGATCTTTTGTTTTGGAAACATAATGGTATGAAAAAAAGCTGTGTTAGCAGCTATATTCGAAAGTATAATGAGATTTTGGGTAAAAGAAGGCCAATTTTAGATTCGATGGCATCAAATATTTGCAATAGAAACTTGATTATAAGCTCTTTTTTC
The DNA here is from genome assembly GCA_900490025.1 of Megastigmus dorsalis. Lineage (NCBI taxonomy): Eukaryota > Metazoa > Arthropoda > Insecta > Hymenoptera > Megastigmidae > Megastigmus > Megastigmus dorsalis. Next base: position 55,082 of record UELU01139217.1, on the reverse strand, counting down.
TGCACTTAAAAAAGATTGCTCTTGTGAATTTGTTAAAATTTCAATCCATGATATTGCACACTCCAGTTTAGGCGGGATCAGTACAGGAATAAACCAAATGAAAACCTATTATAATGATATTTTATTTTTGTACAACTCTGATTTTGGTATGAAACAGAAATTCAAAGTACACCTGATATACGTACCTGATTCATTGCATAGATATTAAATCTTTTAAATTATGGCATTAGTATAAGAATTTTAACAATTTTTGTTTAACTTTATTTTCATTTTGCTTATAACGGATACTCGTGATTAAGTTTACGTACTTTTTTACCTTATACACTCAAAAGAGCTAAAGAATGCAGCGCTGATAAGATAATCTAATTTATTACGTGAACACTACATTTTCAAAAAGAAAGTTCAAGTTTCAAAATAGATTTTTTTGATTATTCGTTTATCATTTTTCGCTTATGGTCACCTTTTTATCTAAAATATAGCTTTTACAAGTACATTATTACCTATTTCTACAAAATGGGAGTCTATAAAAAATATATCAAAAATATGTTGAGAAATATCTAGAAGTAAAATTTTTAGTGTGTTGCTAATCCAATTTTCTGAAAAGGCTTTTCTTCGAGGAACTTTTTTGTCAAGTCGAATTTTCGTTATTTAGCTATAAGAACGCTGATCGCAAAAGCAAAAATATTTATGAATATTATAGTTAGAAAAATATACATATTTATAGTGAATTTCACAATTAATTTTAATCCATACGTATATATTTAATAAACATAATTATTTTAAAAGAATTTTGAATTTATTTGCATTAAATAAAGGATTTATTACTGTGACAAATGATATTAAGTATAAATTGCGTTTTCTATAATAGTATGATAGTACTCGTTCACTTCCTTTTCCTGAAAAATTTATCTCAATTTCACGAGCAAGGAATAAATCCAACTATTCAGCCCGACAGGGGAACTAAAAGAATCACTCGAGGAGTCATAATAGAAGTTCATTAAAGCTGCAAAACCGTGAAATATATTGGAGCTCGGGTCCAAGTGCGGATGAAAAATTCATTTTCAAGGCGGAATGGACGTATTTCACACGACGAATCCGCAGAGCAAACTTTTTTAGCCGAATTTTTCACCGAATCTCACGAGGATGAGTATTGAATATCGAATATTGCATCTTTTCAGCACGTGTAAATAGGTTTCCTGTTACTCATAAAATTAGAATACTTATATCAATTAATTTTTAAATACTTAATTTCAGGTTTATCCTAAAAAAAAGTTCAAAGTGACTTAAAAATTGAAAACTGTTTCCATTATCGTAACACACACACTAAAAGAAAAGTCTGATATTATATGTCAGTCAGTATTCAATTGACCAAACAGAGACGGCAACCAATAAAGTCGAAAAAATATAAAGGCTTTTAAACGCAACTTATTAACCAACCTTAGCCTCTCTGTTAGATCTCGGTATAGGCTCTCTTTCTGTATGCAAGGGCTGTCGCGCATCAAGGGAGAACAGGTAACCGATCGATGAGAAAGTCGGGAAGTATGCCAATATCAGAGGTAGCTGACCTCGCCATCCTCTCTCTCTCTCTCTCTCTCTCTCTCTCTTTCTCTCTCACGTGCACACTGATAGAGAGCTGAGAGAGAGAGAGAGAGAGAGAGAGAGAGAGAGAGGGGGAGTACGCAATAGCACTCGACCACGTAGACACTCTAGCACACAAGCGTATATATACCGGACAGCTTTTGTCGAGTGCCTCGACAGCAGCGCCCAGTGAACTCGCGCTCTCTCGCGCCGAAGCCGAGAGTATTTTTCTCTCTTTCTCTCTGTAACAATGTTTTCTCTGCCGTCTCGTCCGACTCCCTACTGCCTTTATTTTGTTTGACGCTGAAATTCGTGTGGATCCTTCGAGGATTCGGCGTCCAAGGTGCAGATGCAGTGTTTGTTCTTTTATTTCTTTAGTGCCTCGGTTCCAAGAGAGAGAGAATTGGCTTTTTTTTTGCTTTTTTGCTTTGATTCGTACGAAACTATTGTTCCGATATTTTTGTGCACGCACATATTCGGTATAATTTGAGAAATATTTTAGAAAGTATTTTATTTTGTTAAAATAAAAGTAAGAGCTTCTCCGTGTCTTTTATCTAAAGAAAATGTAATATGGTCATTGCGCATGAAAATGAGGTTTTAAGTGCGTCATGGCGCAGTGCCATTTTAAAAAACTGCATGGTTCGCTTCATAAGTGAACAGATTACATGATCTTGATTTTTTAAACAAAACTGGTTCAGGCGGACGCTCCGCGACCGGAGATTACGTTAGCTACGGAGATTAGCTTTTATTATCCACGTGTTACCATAATTAAAATGAAAAAAAAAGTACTTCATCTGGTCGCGTATTGAGATAACAGTTTTTAGCTATAGCGTATTATGGAGTAACGTATTTGTTTTGTACAATAAAGGCATATAATCAATAAGTAATAAAATCCAAACAAATCATATGTTTTATATAAACACGAATGTACTTTTATGTTTTATTGCAATCTTTCAAACTTCCTAAAAGGCATTAGAACGTCAAATCTACTTTAATTTACACTATAAGTAAAGTATATTAACCATTAAGGCCGGGACAGACACTTTTTTCACACTATTTTCAACAGGTTTATTTACTATGGTATCGTACCTATAAAAAATTGAGATTAGCCATTTCCAATGTAAAATAATCTGTACTTTTGATCTATGTAATCAGAATTTAAAGAAAAAGGATATTAAAAAAATTATAATTATTTATTTAACAAAAAATACGGAATTACGAGTGAAATTTTTTTTTTCATTTAGTATTCTTGCATCGAAATTGTTGATGGATTTCTGTGGTTAGATTAATTTTTACGTCCATCGTTCCTAACCTTTAATGCCTCGTCGGAATTTTTCGATTTCATTTATAGATCTCAATGTCAACTTTTGAAATAAAATTTTATAACATTCTTTCAGAATAAAAAAAGTAGTTTTGAATAAAAATTTGGAAAAGCTCAATAGCTTGGCCCTAGTATTTTTTTACTTTCAATATTAAAAGTTTTATGCCTAAATTGCTTGGAGGACATGTAAAATACACGATTCTCAAAAACAACCTCCTGCTCTTTATTAAATAAATAGAATAACGAAAGAAAACAATAAAGATTGTGTAAATCATTTAAGCTCAGATAGCGAGCTGTGTAAAATATTGCCACTGAAGAGCTTTATTTCAGGTAACATAGAAATACGAAACTTTTAAAGTATATAAAACACCGAAATAGTTGGATATGTAACGTATTGGGAGAGAGGGTTTATGACTTTGGAACCAACAAGTTCAAAAGTAGGCCATCGACCGACCCGAGTAAAAAAACTGACTTTGAAAATAAAACTTTCAATGCATAGTTTTTATTATCCTATCATTTTTTTAAGTGCCGCACCAGAAGAATTTAGAGGTCTACTTACGAGGGTTTGCTAAAAAAAATAGTTGCAACAAATAAAAATAGCAAGAAATAATCATTTTTTTAATAAGTTTCTCTCGTCTCTAGGTTTTTTTTTTTTTATTAAAACTACTTGGAAAAAACACTTACTTGTTGATTTTGCGAACGAGTTCTTTGAGTCCTGCAAAATCAGGTCGACCTGCGGGATCTTCGGCCCAACATCGGTCCATCAAAGATGCAATCTGCACAAATTGATGATGATTAATATTAAAATGGAAATAATTGGAAAGTTTTAAGATACATCTGTGATAAAATTTATTAAACATAATGGCGAATGAATCTAAGAACGCGATACATTAACTAGACGAACTTCATTTTGATGAACCTCAATATACACATATTGAGAGTAAATATTGCAGTTCAACATTTAAACCAAGTTTCGGTAGGCATTTCCTATAGTATTCGATTATGCTATCGACAGAGTATACGTAAAAAATTGTAGATGATCATTTTGAACGAGAACTGTTTGTATAGAACTGCACTAAATATAATAAAAAACTTTAAATTACAGAAACTTTCATGATGGTATTTTAATATGTGCATAATTTATCTAATAAAGTCATGACTGTTTTCCTGCGATTTATATATAAGTTATATTATATATATATATAGAGCGATAAATTATCAAACAAATCAGTACAAAAATCAAGAATGCATCATCACTATAAATAGTATTTAATGCGCGATTAAACGCTATCACACTCTACTCTTACTTTTCCTGAATCAAATTCGATAATTAAAGTAGTGTGCAATTGATGAACCGATCAGAATTTGCATTAATTATAAGTTTAATTAAAGAACTTACTTCTTCATCGACAGAAGTTTCATCTAGGAAAGGTCTCAAAGGAGATCCGCCTCCTCTTCGAACGCCTTCTATGATCTCTGCAACAGAATGAAAATTCACTTGAGTTTGTGAAATTGACTGCCATAATTTTCATATAATTATCTTATCTTTTTATTTTTCCTATAATTTTATTCTATTTCGTTTCATTGAGAACCCAATTATTAACCAAATTCGCTTGAATTTTCATATAGAATATTAATTTCAATACTGTCGAAAATTTTCAAGATAATATGGAGGAAATAATTAGTAGTATTTATTTGGGAATTATTATATTAATTAAATATTATCTGCAATCATAAAAATTATAATAATTATAGAATTTTAATGTTTACAAACTGGTTACACAAAATATTACAATGGAATATTTAAAAGTGCGGGTATACAGATATAGATATACAAACACAAAACATAAACTCAAATACATACAGACACATGCACATATTTAATGGTTGTAAAATTTTCGAACGGAAGCACTTTAATATAATAGATTAAATATTTTTATCGCTTTTAAATCTTGTCTAATGGAGTATTAAGTTAATGTGTAACGTGTTTAGAGCAGTTAAAATTGTGAATTTTTGCAATTTTTTCCACATTCATAGTAATTAAGATACGCAAATTCTTCAAATATAAGACTCAGATTTTTACGGATATTTTAATTTGAAATCTAAAGCAAGTGCTAATTATTAGATACTTAAGCTTATTTGAGATTCGTAGGCTCTTCTAGAGTGAAATAACATTAAGAGGACGCCGGAGTACTCTGCTTTACCGATAGGTATCAATGGTGCTAAGAAGAGGTTTTTTGCTTTTCAGAAAATAATACTGCATTTTCTATAAAAAAAATAGCTGTTCCAAAATCTAATAGTATAAATAAAGATCATTTATAAAAAAAAATTTCTCAGTAGAACGACATTAATCCGGTCTAAAACTTTGATCGCGTCACGGTATCAAAGTTTTAGAACACATTAATTTCTTTTTACTGAGAAAAAAATGTTCTTTATTATGATTAGAATTGAAAAGAACTATTTTTTACCGAAAATACCGTATTCTTTACTGAGAAGCAAAATACCTCGATTTTAGTAGCGTCATCTCACAGTTTCCTTGGAACTCATTGGTCCAACATTTCTGTTTGTACAAGAAAAATGATAGATTTCTTCATTTCATTCCATTTTTATTAGTTGTCCCCCATTCCTTTATGCACTACTAATATCTATACAAAGTTTCATGTGATTTTAGTACTTAGTTTTAAAGAAAAGTTAGCATTGATTAAGTTAGCACCAGTAACTGTGATAACATGATTAAGTTAGCACCGGTAACTGTTGGTAAAACAGAGTACTCCGACGTCACCTTAATATTATCAGTGAAGTTTATAAATTTAAATAAGCTGCTTTAAAGATATTTGAAAGATAAAATAGTGTAAACTTTCAGATGAAGTATACTTATATGTAATGTATTTTTATTAATATTTATGTAGAGTGTAATAATCGATTTTTATCAAACTCGGACGGAAGCGTTCTTATCGAGAAATTTTGTCACTCTAGCAGCTTATAGAGCGCGAACGAATGACAGCAGTGATAAGTGGTGACGTAGTGTACTAGGCGGTGCTAAAATTTTGGCAAGCAAACTGCAATTTTATTGATACAGCCAGTGCCAGTCTACAATTAGTGTCAAAGGCGCACTGAATAATTAGGGAGACTATTCCATTAATTGTACATAAAAATTTAATGGAATATTTTTTAACGCTTAATTTATGTAAAATGACTAATACCTCCTTGAATAAAAAATATATTTTATTTAGTAATTCAGAAAAAATATTAATTAGCTTTGAATAAACAAGCGCTGACGTATTGAAATCGAGAATTTGTGTCCATTAGTAGTGATAACAGAGCACACAAATATACTTAAATCTTAGATGAATCATTAAAGCAGTTATAACAGTTTTATCAGTGAGTGTAAAGCTAGCAGCAGAGCCATTTAGTTTGTGAAACTGAAGAATTAGAAGTCGAACAAAAATGACCTGGGCCCCGTTAAATTATACAAATATTTGTTCGGGCAGTCCATCCCTGATGTCCTGTCAAGGATCGTTTTTAACGTTTTTGGGTCTAGTGAGCCAAGTGTTGGGCGACTCTTTGGAAAAAAAATTCCCATCCGAAAAAATTACATTGGAAGCCGAAAATGAATTTGACTTCATTATTGTAGGGGCAGGTAGTGCAGGTTGTGTCCTAGCAAATCGCCTAAGCGAAGAACAACATTGGAAGGTACATCAATATTCAAATTTTGATAAATACTGTGTTTTATATTTAATGGTAAGTGAGATGATTAGGAAATAAAATGTATTAAATAGTATTTGTGCAGATGTACTGTATTCTATTTCTGACACTGAAAAATATGCAGTCATTTCATAGTTATTACATGATTGTGTTAAAAAGTATTTTTTTGGCTTTATTTTCATTTGGGATGTGTTAAAAATACTTATATTTTAATTTTTGTGCAGTCAAGCAAAATATAATATATATTACTATTTTAAATGTATAGTTCTAAAATGAAAATGAAACTACAAGAATTTAATGTTAACTATTTCGTTTTTCATTCAGTTCAATTTTTATTTTATTTTTATTTTCTCTTATTTTAAGCATAAGACTTAACAGAAAAATATACAGACGGAACACTAAAGATAAAATATCTTATCTGTTTCTACTTAAAAGGTCAATGTCACATTTATCCATTCACATTAGCAGTAAGAATTCCAAAATATGAAATAAAAAGCTTTTTCCTTTTTAAATGTCTCAGTAAATTTAATAATTACGCACAAAAAAACGACGAGAATATTTAAGTATATATATTTAAGTATACTTATACGTGATACGTATTGAAGTAATAAGCAATTTAAAAAAAAGCGCTGCTACTTCATTGGCACTTAGCTTCCTCTAACTTAATGTTTTTTCCAATATACATTTATTTTATAATTTATAAATAAAGTAAATAATAAAACCTATTTAAAAATATTTAAAAAATTATATAAGAAATTTTAAATACAATTTATTTATTTATTTATTAAATTACGTTAAACGGGCATAGTCCTTTTATATAAAGTAAGATATATAATATATCAAGTAGTACACACTAAGCACCTTAATCAATTAGTAATTTTTAGTGATTTTTTGGTCAAAATATCACTTGTATGAAATATTCGAATATATATATACGAATTATGTACGACTCGTACAGCACAACATTCCGGAATTTCACGAGTAATATATGACTCGTATAGCCCCGAACATGTTAAATTAAAGTACTAATTTTTTTTAAAAATTAAAAATTACAATATATCATTTATTTTATTACAATAAAAAAAATATAATAAAAATAAGTTATAGTAAATAAATTAGAAAAGATAAAGGTGGCGATAGGTATTTAATTTCATAAATTTTATGATAGTAATTTATTTACTGCATAGCATTTCCGTCTGTGTCGTTTTTTTTGTTTTAACAAACAATATTTTTATTGAATTTAAAATAGTTTGTTTTACAATAAATTTATTTTTTTAATTTATTTATTTCAAAGATTCTGAATTCGTCATTTATACTCATCTAATAATAACATTTAGTTGTTGTAATTAATATACATTTATACAACATACTATTTGAAATATGTTTTTTATATATTTTAAATATATTTATTTATCTATTATATGTTTGTTAAGTTACGCTTTGTCCAATATTTCTTTGGAATCTGATATTATTTATCATATTATACTTATATTTAAACTATTTAATACAATATCTCGTTAAATATATAAGCAATATTAATATTTATAATACATAAATAGTAAAACTTTGACTATAACATATCCAGAACTTTATGATCGAATATTAATTTATTAATTATTATGTAATTAAAAAAATTATATTTTGAAAGTATTTGAAAATATAAATAAAATGAAACGTGAAACATCAAAATCCATTAAATCATTCTTTAATTAGAACAATTAAAAAAAAATTTAAATCAGATAAAATCAAATATCCTTAAAACTTATTTACTTACCAAATGCTTAGAAAAAATATATGGCTTTCAAGATATAATAATGCTACTTATATATAAAATTTTGACATGATTAAGGCAGTTTTACTGGAGTTATTGAATGCCGTAGAAAATCGATTTTTTTCGTAATATCATTATTTTCTCAAAAAATAAAAAATCATAATGCCTGAAAATTTAACAAATTCATACTAATAATATTCTTAATAATTTCATAAATTTTCATAATGATATATAAAGAGATTCAAAATTTATAACCTAAGTTTCAAAAAATGACATTTTTCGAAATAAAAAAAGAACGACGCTAGCTATTAAAAAAAAAAATAATGTCTCAAAAGGTAATTAAAAGCTCTTTAAAAACATATTGTAAATTTTTAAAATATTAAACTTGCAATACGTAAAAATATGAAAAACTAAAAATATAAGTCATTTTCTTAAATAAAACAAAAGAAAATCGATGAATCTTAAAAATTATATTTCAGCCGCCAACCCACAAAAAAATGAATACAATGAATTTTTAAACTTATATATCGGTTCATCGGTTCTCGAGATATGGAAGTATGCATACATACATACACACACACAGACTCGAAAAAAAAAATTTCTCAAAACTAGTTAATTTTTGTTGCAATGATGTTAAAAAAGCATTTTTTGAAAAAATAATTTTTTTTTCACCGATACAAAGCTTTTTCTGTGAGGTAGAAGCACTGTCAATAAAATACTTTGATAAATAAAATATTGTATATTTTTTATTTTAGATATTAATCCTGGAACGCGGCGATGAAGAACCACTTGTTGCCAATATTCCTGGATTGCGAAATTGGTTGCTAAAAAGTAACATCGATTATAATTATATTATTTATCCCACATCTCTGCCGAATAATTCGAATGAAATTAAAATGCAAAACTGGCCAAGAGGAAAAGTCATGGGAGGCAGTAGTACTATTAATGCAATGCGTTACGTTCGTGGACCTAAACAAGACTTTGATGATTGGGCCAGTTTTGGAAATGACGGATGGAGTTGGGATGACGTTCTGCCATTCTTTAAAAAGTCTGAAGACACCCGAGATCCTAATGTAAGTCATACTTATATGCTTAATTTGTGATCGAATTCTGTGTGTATATATATCCAACTAAAATTTAATCTAAGGTTTTAGCTGAAAACCCTCAATTCCACGGAACTGGTGGATACCTAAAAATCGAAAGATTTCCTCATAATCACAAAATTACTGATACTGTAATGGAAGCGTTTAAGGAATTGGGATTAGACCAAATTGAAGGCAATGCAGGAGAACTGGTGGGCGCGATAAGAACCCAAACGACAAGTCTTCATGGATCTAGAATGAGTACTAACGGTGCGTTTATAAGACCTATTCGAGGAAAAAGACAGAATTTGAAGATAAGGCCCAACTCTCATGTGATCAAAATCTTAATCGATGAGAAAAGTAAGCAAGCTCTCGGGGTGCAATACCTGGATATAAAAACCGGTAAAACTGTCAAAGTTTTTGCCAAGAAAGAGGTTATCGTATCAGGAGGAGTCATCGAATCGCCCAAACTCCTGATGCTTTCCGGAATTGGCCCTGCTGATCATCTTCGGGAATTAAATATTCAAGTCTTAAAGGACTTACCAGTTGGTCAGAATCTGCAGGACCACACGTTAGTTTCAGCAATGCAAATTAAACATAACAGCAATTTTTTTACCCCGATAAGTCCGGAAATAATGCAAAATGATTTCATTCAATGGATGAATACACATGAAGGGAGCTTATCTGCAAGCCCAATACCAATATCGTACTTCTACCAAAGTTCGTACGAGAAAAGTAGAGGTGTTCCAGACTTGAAATTTTCCTTTTCGCCTGTTTTACAAGAAAAATCTAACAGCTCTGACAGAATGAATCTTTACCCCATGATATATTTTGACGATATTAAAGTAAACATTATTTTACTAAATCAGAAAAGTCGAGGTTTTCTAAAATTAAATACAACAGATCCAATTTGGAGTCAACCACTTATCTATGCGAACTATTTATCGCATCCCCAGGACATGAAAATACTTGTCGATGGTTTCAAGAAAGCGAGAGATTTATTGAAACAGGAAGCTTTTATAAAGCGAGGAATCGTAGAGTCCGAAGAACCAGCAGTTGGTTGTGGCGATTTCAGATACGGTACTACTGCGTACTTTGAGTGCATTATCTCACGTAATGCTGAAACAGCTTATCATCCTGTTGGTACGTGCAAAATGGGTCCTAAAGACGATACCAGTTCTGTGGTAGATTCCACATTAAAGGTCCATGGCGTTGGAAAAGTGAGAGTGATCGACGCGTCTATTATGCCTGTAATAACTAGAGGCAATACAAATGCACCTACGATAATGATTGCTGAAAAAGGAAGTCAGCTCATTAAGAATGAATGGTTATGAATGAAGATACAAATAAAAATAACAGTATTAATACAGTCCAAATTGTTTATCTACTGTTAGAGTATTTGAAATAGTACAAAAAGTATCTTAACGATTAGAATCAATTAAAAGTTATTGAAAAATTTTTCTTTTTTAATAGCACCAACCTAATTTTCATCCCGAGGTATACATGAGACATTATGAGAACTTACTAACTATATGGTACAAAGCGATATACTGTGATAGCCATTATTGTATAATACGTGTATTATATCTATCGCATGCATGTATTGCAAGCTATCATAGGCAATTATAGTACATTAAAATTTCTTATTTTTATTTTTAAGGATAGAAAAAATGTGTATAAATAAAGTATTGCAAATAAAGTATCATATAAAAATTATTATACAAATAAATGACTAATTTAAAATAAAAGATAAAAAATTGCACTCATCCCTTACAAACGGAAGCTCAAGTTTATCTTTTCAAGGAACCAGAGGAGGGTCCGCAGGAAATTTTTGACCGGTTTTAATAAAATTTTTATACAGAGGCATGACCTTTTCTTACGAAAAAATAAATTCAATTCGAGCTATAGACTGGCGTCTCCTTCGCTGAAGTATTCTTAACAAAATTCAGCGGACATTTATATTTAAACGCGCATGTAACCTTCGCTCAAAGCGAACTCACCGTACTTAAAGTAACTTTCTATACGCGTGTTCAAGTGTGCGGATACGTTCACTCATGCGTGACGTGTGTGTATATGTGTGCGCCTACACGCCCAGTAGATAAGACGAAATTTACGGGGAACAAAAGTTACCGAAACTAAGATGAATATTTTAAGCGTGAAACCGCCGGGGCGTCACTCTTACCTCGAGGTACACACTGGAGAGGATGAAATTGCTATCATTCTCTCTCTCTCTCTCTCTCTCTCTCCACCTCAGGTTCCTGACACACATTATTCAACGTGTGGCCTATTTCATGAAAATATAAAAAATTGTTTGGATCTTTTTGTAGTAAAAGCTCGCTTCTCCCTTTTTCGAGTAAAGAAAAATGGGCGGCCGAGAAATGCAAGAGGAAACGGGTAAAGGGGGGGACAAAAGGGCCGAAACGATACCCGGAGAGAAAAGCGAACGAGTGTCTTTTTCATATAGGAAGGGAATAAATTACCGGAGTGCGGACGTTGGTTTCAGCTGTGTCACTTTGTTTGAATTTATGCAGCTGCAAATTGAAATTAAGCATTGCGAGTACACGGGAAAGTTGAATTTCATTATCTAATGATTATGATGTACGGGCATGCGGCTCTTTCGTTATATTTACAAAGGCTGGAACTGTTTATTTCGCTTATGGTAATTATCGCATTTGAATTCTACTGGCTGACTGTTGATTTTTAATTATAGGAGCGAATTAATTACTTCGTTAACGAACGGGTATAACACAGAGCTAACTGTATATTAATGGAATTAATCGTACTTGCTTTGTAGTCTGACTTTTAATGTCTCTCCAAATAAGACTATTTTTCTGGCGTGTATAAAATATTGATTTACTGATTTAAAACATTATGAGCAATGAGAATGATGAAAGAATTTGTTCTTTAAGAAAAAGGGATCTTATAAAATAATTTTAATTCATTCTCTTATTTAATGAAAAATATAAGCTCTATTATAAATTGACAACAAATTAATATATTTATCAATTGAAATTTATGCAAGGCATTGATGTCCGAAGCTCATTATTTCGAGATAAATGTTTAATCGAATATTCCATTTTAACACGTAATGTATTGCACTAGTGCACCGGACGGCAATTTTCGCCGCTTTTGTGTTACGTTGACGTCAATCGTTCAATCAAGTGAGCTGCTGTGTTATCTTTCCATCCACAACTCATCGCAGTCTGTCGTGCCGGATCTGTCTTTTTCTACCCTTTTTCTTCGTTTCTCTCAGGCTTCAATTTTTCTCCCGTTCTCGCATCCTGGCCTATATCGACTAGTTCGACATCCATGGACCAGCGCACCACTTTTTTTCCTGTTTCGTTCCAAAAGAATAAACGACAGGGTGAAAGGACTAGTAACAGACAATTTAACAGCGTTAGAAACAACAGAAATCCAGATAGATTCTTGTTCTTAAATGACTGAACAGATTCTATGTAAACAGTTACAAATATCAAATAGAAATTTGTATGTGAAAATATGTTGGACTCTTTTAAATAAATCAATACACTACACGTATAATGATCAGTTAACGTATAATATATATACGAGGTTGAATGGGCAATCAACGAAGTTTGTATCCGCGGGGTGAAATACAACTATTATTTTTATTTTTAGCTTACGTTGGATGAAAAATATTTTATCGTATACATTTTTCAGCGAGTCGTAAGTTTCTTTTTATCATGGTAAGCACATTATTTAGCCACACGTACTGGCACTATACACATGCACTGCGCTGAAGTTGTCGCTGCCGAGAAAATCCTATATTTCGCGCGGCGACAAAAGGTGTGTCAAAAGATGTGTTCCACAGCAAAACTCAACAGTCGCATTATCATATTCATTCTTTACAGTATCTGTCACCTGTTGAATTAGACCCTTTTCAGCAAGTGTAATAAGTAACTATCTTTTATTTGTGGCTGTCTGAAATTTTCGTCCTTCGCCGCTTCAGAAATATACATATTACATAACAATCGAAGCTATATTTGTTACAAGTTCATGTAAAGGTATCGGTATTATTAATCATGAGTAAGAAGATTTTAGGATTATAATCTTGTAGCTTGAATTAAGTATATTAAAAAATATATAGAATATATATATAAATTTCTCTTTATCCATATACACTTGCTATAATTCAAATTGACAAAGAAATAAGAGGAATTGCATAAATACGAAATAATAACAAAATTCAATAGCGTTTAAATTTTTGCAAAAAAGTTTCACTTCTATGCTATACATGGTAGGGCTAATGTAGCATTAATAAAAACGTTCTGTAGCAGGTGAATGGAAAAATTATATATATAGGTTAACGCGATCAAAGCTGTTGTACAGCAAACAGTCGTGTGTCAATTGCGCGTGAGTGTCGTTTCTCTGTTGGTGTGAAAGCCTCGGGAGAATACAAGGTACGACGTCTATTGATTTGTAGAGGTGAGTGGGAGAGAGAGAGAGAGAGAGAGAGAGAGAGAGCTGGGAGAGAGCTATAGAAAACATTCCAAGCGACGCGAGACGAGTCATCTGAAAAGGTACAGTGCACCATGGTGCAGCTACAAAACACGCGGAATTGAGACTCGACTACGTGATCCGTTTAAACGTCCGCTATGCCGTTCAATATGCTCATATAGTCACGCGATAAGCGTAATGGATGTTCCGATCTGAGGGAAAAAAAAGGTTAATTCAAGCTAGCAATGCGTTTTGTGTAGCGATATTCAAATCCTTCTTAATATAATGCGAGTATTCAGGGTTTATGCAGTTGCACCCGTTGCAGAAATTCTTAGTAAGTTAATGATTGTAAATCCTAGATACATATTAAGTACTAGATTTATTTATATAAATAATTGTAGCAAATAAAAATTGAAACAAAAAATGGAAACATTGTTTATCTGCCAGTGAAATTCCAACAATGTTAAGGTAATTGAAAATGATAAGGGTAAAAGTGAATTTAAATCTTTGTTCCCGTGAAGACTACCGAAGATTGGATTGAGAAAGAATGATGGTATACACGTCCCAGTGAATTTACTGAAGACTTCTTTTTGGATTTTCCTTCCTTCGGATTCACCTTGGATAAAACACATTTTTTCAGAAAACTTGATATGAATACAAATAACTACAGAACTTTGAAGTATTTATAGTAAATAAGCAGTGAATATTGAACCAAAATTAAGTAAATTCTAGAAAGTATTATCAAACGACTTCATTTTGCATCTATTTTGAAATAGAGCAGATAATATTTTTAATTTACCAGAAATCAACGACTCTTTCTGTCAGAGTCAATTATCATCGATTTTCATGAGAATCTCTAAATAAAAATACTCGTATAAACATCAAATAAAAAATAAAACAATATTTTATCGATTTTTCGCAACCGAGGGCACAACCCAACCCAACCCCCATTTACTCCATATTCTCTATTTTTCATGTATATGAATGATCTATTTTTTAAAATACATTTCATAACAACTTTTAATCATTGCTCGATTTATTGAATTAAAAGCATTTTGATTATAGGATGCACAACTAGATTTTTATCCTACGTAGAAAAAGTACGTTGAATTGGATAAAACGCCTAATATCATCGGAAATCGTCCATAAACTCAGATTTCTCGAAGATGTGCAAGAGCACGTAGCTCAAAAAGCCCTGAAATTCTAAAGAACCTGACACACATCCTACGTTCTACCCTTAAAAGCAAGATAAATAAAATTTCAATGCATTTCAACGATCCATTCGCCCGTCCACTTCATTAATTGTCCCGCAGGCGATATAGTCCGACGTATATATAGACACGTATGTACGATTTAGTCGAGCGTCTCTTCCTCGACCGGTCGTGGCCATCCAGAGAACATATATATACATACGTAGACACACACACACACGAGCGCACGTTTCTCTGACATGCATTGTTCATGCTTCACGCTGTCGCACACTTAACTTGAGCACGCACGTATATCTATATGTATTGCCATCGACAGCCAGCCACAGAGAGCAACACCGTTATAAGCTTCCTGACGTTTGGATTTTCCGCGCGAAAACCACGCGACCGGTCACTTATCGTCACATCTCTCTCTCTCTCTCTCCCTCTCTCCTTTCTGTCCAGCCTGTATAAACACTCGGACGTGCGTTTCTAGGCTATCTGCACACACCAAACGCTTCATCTCATCCAGCAGCTGCCAGATATAATATACGATGTCCGTATATATATGTTCGATATCAATTTCGATGTTTTCGACGTGGAGATATTGAAGCCGTCGGGGAAGAATGGCGAGAAGCGGAAAGATACAGTGTAACATTTTAATTACGCGGGAAAAAGTATGTGTGTTAAGGCTGAAATTGAATACGTGCTCCAAATTGAGTTGTAGGCTTGCTTTTTAAGGGGAGGCAGTAGCGTCCCCCCTCCTCAGACTGTTCGATCTATTTCTATGTTCCAGTTACTTTAAAAAACGATAAATCACATAAGCCCTATCTTGCGCAAAAGGCTTAATATCAACGAGTACTACGCCGGCCAAGTCCAGACATTACGCAAAATTATAAATATTAAAAGTTATAAACACATGTAGATATAACCGTAATTTTGAGGTTAGCTGCCAATGTGTAAACGCGTCTTACTGGTTCAAATTAACAGGAAAAACGACAAATCAGATCGACTTCAGCGAGCACAGGAATATTCATTGTACCGAGCACTACGCCGCTCAAGTCCAAATATTAATTTTCGTTGTAAATAGAAAAAGATATCAGCGAAAGAAAAAGCACGTTTGTCGCTACCACACCCCCTTAACGGGAATGCGAGTAGAATTTGCTCTGTGGTGATTCGCTGAAAGAGCTGCGCTATTGAGATTCTCGTTCGTCTTTGAAGTAAAATTAGGTTCGTGATTTTTAGAAAAATATGACAAATTTTAATAGTATCCAAATACAGCAAAGTGGAACCTTTATAAAATATTAAAAAGAAAATTAGTGTGCATTTTTAGATAATTGTAAATGGAAGTAGGCCTCCGTTTTGCACAATGCCTTATGATTTTCAATTTTTTTTTATAAATGATCACATACATGTAAATATGTTTATTCTCCATACATGGTTTTCGAAATAAACCAATTGTAAAATATAAAATGTAAGTAGAATTGATCGTTCTAAGTGTGAAATTAAACGCCGACAAGGAATTTTCTGCAATGTGATATTATGTGTATATTCTTTTATATTTTCCCGAATCTTAAGAGTAATATAATAGTGAAGGACTAAATATGCAATTAAAATGTTGAAGTACACAATTAACATAGACATAGTGAAGACATTAAGCATTTATATGAACTGACAATGCAACCCACGATCTCCGGCAAAGCGATTTTGCTCAAACTTTGGAAAGTCGATTCTGGTACCTACAAATGAAGTTTAGAACCAATATTTACGATCAATGGGTACAACTTTACAAGATAACTGCTACTTAAGCCGCTACTTAATCATTTATTAAGTTGCTTCACGCTTTATAACTTAGTAACAAACGAAACAAAAATTTTTTCTTAATTACAAATAAAAATTAAGAATGCGACCTTCAATTTGAGAGGTTATATGCCTAAATAACTGAATTCGTTCAAAAGTTATGAGAGTTTAAAAATTAGGCACAATTTTGCATTTTAAATTAGCATAAAAATAATGAAGTTTTAAGTGCGATATTGTGTCTAATTTTGAAACGCTCATAACTTTCAAATGAGTAGAGATATTGACTTTTACAACCTCTTAAATTAAAGGTGGCGTTCTCAGTTTGGATTTGTGATTTGAAATGATTTTATATTTTATTTAGTCGCTAATCTGTAAAGCATGAAACAATTGTATGAATTTTCGTGTATTTGGTTTCAGTAAAATCACTTTCCTGGAGATCAAGGGTTCTCCTTGTAAGTATGCATAAATAGTGCCATTTGAGCCTTTTGAAGAATGCATGTATGAAAAGATCCCCGATACTTTGCAATCTGATTTTAATCAAAGATTGCAAAACTCGATGACTGACTCATTCCTCTAACTTGTAAAATATGAAAACATTCACGATTTTAATTTTATAATAAATTTATGTTTCTTGTCATTGTAAACTTTGGAAAGTGCAGTTATGGATATAACTCGAAAATATCTAAGGTTAAGAAAATAAATTAGATTATATACTGATTAACTCTTTATTGCTCGCTAGCAGTAAAAATCTCTTCGGTCTATCGATAAAATAATTCAAGGATTCGCGAATTAGAGGCCGTTTATAGGTTAATTAATAATACATGATTGTCATGAATAATCATAAAATTCTTGTTAAAATCGGCTTTTACTTATTTATAAATAATAACCAAATTTTAACACAATGCGTCAAGTATCGGTCATTTTGAGTACACCATTGTTCTATGAATAATCAAAAACAAATCTTTGTGTACTCAACATTAATCTTTAATGAAGAAAAAAATTGATAAAAATTTTTATTGCGTACTATGCACACGGCAGAATACTTTTTATTATGTAACCTGAACTGTACTTTTACTGGTTCAAACGCTTTTTTACGATCGTAAATGCTACATTTCACTTTCACTATAAAAAATTTTATTATCCACTACGGCAAAGTTATCGAGCAAAATCTAAAAAAAAAAATACTTTGATCGACCTACTGCTTTTAATTAACCTTTTTCTATTTCCAACCCATCGGATAAATATACAATTTGTAAATAATTCTGTTTTATTTGAAAATTATAGATTGTAAACTGTAACATTAACTATAGTTAACTATTGCAAAAGATTTGCTTTTTGCCCGGAAAACACAACCGTGGTGCCCGCGCTTCGTGCTTGCAAGTTATACTACATGAAACATTATTAAGTCTTGCTGATTTATTTAAGCGTTTTTCACCAGTTTTCCACTACTATTTTGTAAAGAATACTTCTTCTTTTTACACTTTCAAGAGAAATTAATTTAACCCAAAATAAGACCGTTTCTATCCTATAGCATAAGAAAGTCCCCGAAGTTTAAGCTTGATCTATCAAAAATTCGCAGAGAAAATTGGTTTACTTGGTAAAATATATACTTATATCATTGCTTATAAAAAAATGCTTTAAACTAATTTTTATCACCATAAAAATTTGTTTTATGCATGTGACTTTTAGAGTTTGACACTTTATGCGACGATGAAAATATAGTGCACTTCCGTATAGTAGTTCTGCCTAAAAATATATACAAGCAATTGATCATAAAATCATTAAAAAATTATTTGAACGAGTAGTAATTAATTAAATAGAATGATTATTTAACAAGTGATAAGAATTTACCTTTCTGGAACGTATATACAGATTATTTCATCATTAGAAAAATGTTTTAGAAGCAAAGCTTTCATTTAAGATTAGGTTACGGAACTGATAAATTTAATAGGATTTCCTTCTCCCTTTACGTTTTGAACGTCATAATTAAGTTAAGAAAAAAATTGTATTCTAAAGTAAAATGAGTTTATTTAATAAGCACAAGCCGTGACAACCGAACTAACTTTTATAATATTATGATCTTGTAGTTTTTCAACATTTATGTAAGTTTTTTCTGCCTAATAGGCAACTTTGTACATTTTTTTTTTGGTTTATATTAAAAACTGAGTAGCTTAAAAAATAATTAGACAAGAAAAAGAAAAAAGTAGGCGTATTGTTACGTGAAATTATGTCATCAAGAATTTTTAAAAGAAATTTTAAAACACATATCATCATACAAGTCGATAAAAAAAGATATTGTATACAAATATTCTATAGAATCCGGTGAAATTATACGATTTAGAAAAAAAAGATTTGTGAACAATTAAAAATTAATGAAAAGAAAAAAAACCAATAGTAATTTTGTCGCTTGTATCACATGCAAATAATACACTCGAAAATGTATTATTTGAAGACTTGAAAATTCATATAACATTATTTAAGGGTGTATTAAAGAATGTCTTTTAACTTTTCCTTGTCTACATTGTATATATGAATTGGTATTTTCTAACATGCTATTACCACTACGAATTCTTTGCAAGTTAACATAGGCGATATATCTATATAGACATGGGCGGCTAGTAGATAAGTTCCGAATGTAGTCAGACACCGTATACGTACATTTAATGACCGCGTTAAATTGCAAAGTAAGGCATACATCAGTTCACCCGGCAATTAGCAAACTAACTTTGTTGTAAAATATTCATTCTTCTGTGATATGTGTAGGTTATTCAAAGTCTTTTTTCTCGTATACGAAAATGCCATTTTACAACTGAACTTATAGGTATACTTTAATAAATGAAAAAAAAAATGCTTTGAAACAATATTTTAAATCTACACATATAAATATATAATTAATTATTATTATCGTTCTTGATTCACTAAAACTATCTGAAACATTGTACGAAAGTTCAAGAAATTATTCAAGCACCAGCTAACACGAGAAAAGGTTATACGCATCTCATTCCTTATAAAATTCAATCTTCCATAAAACGTGTTTAATAATAAGCTCTATAGAGCACTTAAAGAAATGTCTATAAAGATTCATCTCAATGAGAGCGAACGAACACCGGTCATCTCTTTTATAATTAAAGTAACTAATTCAGACGTTAGCAGAGGGACCTACTGTAGTTGAAGGACGAAGAAGGGAAGAACCTACTCTGCTTGTAGAGATCTTCGAGGTAGCCGCTGCAGTGATCGCAGTTGAGGGTGCAATGTGGTCTGCGGACCTCGAGCAGTGGACTGACGGCACGACGGGGACTGGCCCCACCCTCGGGACTGGTCCCTGGAATCGTGGGCAGAGCTAGGCTACTGGTGCTCGATGCGTTGCTCTTGTCCCCCATACTTGGCGCTTGCGAGCTCTTTTCCTCCTACCTTTTCGCTCTCTCTCTCCTCTCGAATCTTGTCCCCGGATACTCTTGCAGAGTGATCTTAGCTATCCGTCGGAAACCGACGGAACAACCGCTGCGGCAGCGAACGCATCAAAGGATCCGCTGTGTTTTTACATACGTTTCGTGAGTGCCTGAGCTCCTAACGATTTCTCAAAATATTCGGCTACTCGATATTCCTTCGGATGCTCTGATTTGATTTATATTTGCGGCTTCTTATTTCTAACACACTATATTGTATTTTTTTCTTTTCAGTCACTTAGTAAGTACGACCATAAAACAGCTTAGAACTATTTTACTTGTTTATATTTTCATGTTGCATACATACTTAACATTAAAAAATTATAGTTTTTTAATAGCAGCACCTTTTACCGTCTGTTAATTAAAACTTTTCCATTATATTTATTCAAAGCGACATTCGGTCAAATAAGTTCTCGTAATATGAACATAAATTATTCGACTTTAAAGTTTACTTAAATTTTTGTAATTCTTTTTCGTTTATTGCTTTAACATATAGAATTAGTTGTCAAACATTCATTGGAAATTCATTATGACAAAACGAAAATGAGTGCAAATAAAAGTTCTTTATATTCCAACACCAACTTCAAAACCATTAGCGTAATAACTTCACTATTTGCAGTGTACTCTGCGAAACCTTAAATTAAATAGCAATAAATAGCAATCACTTTTAAATGTAGTAAGTAGCTGATGAGCTTCTTTAACTTAGTAATTACATAATGAGTAGGATACGTCGTGCTTCTACACATCCCCCTAGAGTCGCTCTTAAATATTTCCATATCCCCAGGCCATTAGCGTCAATTTGCGTCCAATCGAAATCGTCGTAAACAGTCAACGCGGCGTCGCGCGAGCAGCAGCTGCTATGTTGTATTTGCGGAATGCTTGAATATTCCGAAACGCTTAGATATTTCAGAGTCCAGCATTAAATGTATATACTGATACAGATTGCAGTACCGCATTCGCGTATATCGATTCGGGACTGAATAATAGAAATTCAAGGATGCCTTTAATCTGTTGTAATTACGCTGGAATGATATACGCGTATGCTCGAGCATCTTAATACCGCTAGCCACAGTAAGTCCGGGTTACGATTGATTTTCTCGAGCTTCCATTATTGGAATTTGCTTTTAAAGTAGAAGCCTTGACGAAAAACGAGATAGATATAACGATGATTAATCAAAAATAATAATAATCTATTAAATGGTAAAAAAAGAATCATCTCACGTATGAAATTCAGAGATCGTGCACGATCGAGCACATAATCGACTTTACTAATTCACTGAAATACACATACAGCAGCGATCAAAAAGCAAGCCCAGCAACACGAGTTCCGCCGCGCAAATACCGATCATTCAAGCTGCGGGCTAAACTTTCAAATGGGCGCGACATAATTTCTGGATCAACGTTCCATTAGCCAAAGTGCAAAGTCGTCATCTTGTACATCGCTCGATCGCTTTATAGCGTTTAGAGCACCGTAATAAGGGGAGTTGCGCGCGCTCAAGGATGCTGAATATGACTTTAAACGCTTCGATAAAGCTGGGGGATTAGATTCGCATATACAGTGATAAAAGCGCAAGCTCACCGGTATACCACGGATTGTATAATACCGCATTTGCGTGAATATCGCAGCGTTTGTGTCGCTAATTGGGGCTGCAGTACGCCATTCGCGGCGACGACGGCGATTAGCCGCTGCTGCTACTGCTGTCGCGTCGCCAGTTTCGTGACGGCAAACGCGAATGACTTAATGTTGCATATGAGGTATCGACTGTGGCTGTATACGTTGTATATGTGTGGCACGTGAGCTGCGCTGCGTGTCAGCTTGGACGGACTTGAATTTTATATCATGGAAACTTTGGTCAGCTCGTGATACTTTGAGACGCAGTTTCTTTCTGGATAATGGTGGGCTTTGGTTGTGTTAATGCTTTTGATGTTTTAGAAAATTTTAGAAAGAACTTTAACAATATAGATTATTTGTCAAGCTAAAATGTTTGTCTTTTTTTTTCGAAAACGACAATAGTTTTACAAGTAGAATTGAAAACATCTAAAGTGGTTTTAGACCTTAACAATGATAAAAATTTATCAATCGAAAGGTAGTATAAAAATAAGCCGATTGAGAATTGTGGGAAACGGTTTGCATTATTAATGCTATATTGCGAAACGTTTCAAGTAATCCTTCTTGGCAGAAACGAAACATAACTTTTAGTACCAAGAACCACTTTTAAATTTTAAGGAAAGTAAAGGATTGTTCGCGGGTAGAAGTGGCTCACATCTCGATATATACATGTGCCGATGGCAAACTATATACAATATAGACCGCAGTCTCTTAGATATAAGAGAGGCGCGTGGAATGACTCGAACGACGGTGAGCGCAATTTCCGGAATATCGATTGTACACGCTCTCAAGCATAGAAATAGCAATGAAGTCGGGGGAAATTTCGCAGGCATATACACGTGCGCCGTCAGCTGGGTTACCAGTCTGCCATGGGCATGTATACCTATATACACGTATAAAGTGCGAATTTGATGCGCACGCGAGTGGGAGTAAAGGGTACGGGGGTATAAGGTGTGCTACTCAAAGGAATTCGCGCTCGAATTTTCGCGCTCGAATTTTCCCCCTCATGAAATTTTACGTGTACACTGCTGCCTGCCAGAGAGTTTCCGTAGAGTTAATTTTCGTGCTCCGTTCAAAACTGCCGCGGCGATACGATAAAGTGGGTTACAGCGACAACTCACTCACGGCTGGACTAATCTGATTTTCCTTGATTTTCTTTGAAGTCTTGCGCCTCGACAAATATTTTACTCAAAACCAATGATTATAATTAACTTTTTGATTTTTTTTATTACTTATAAGCAACAAGAAAAAATAATTCCATGTATAACACGCTTATTCGTTTTGGTAAAATAAAAGATATGAATCCACTCATCAGATGGCTTTTAAACCGGTTAAATGGCCATTTTGGTGAAAATTGTTATGAAGTGTCTAGTTATTATTATCGAAAAATGATTTTACTGAACTTTGCAGCGATTATAATCTTCTACCAGGAAAATTTCAATAGACTTTTATGAAGTATTACAAAAATATTCAGGTCAATGATTTTCAGCATTCCTTCCACCTACAAAAATCCTTAGAATATCTTAAATTGATATAAAATCTGTTCTTGTTCAAACTTTCAAGCACTTCTTTATATGATTATTTTTCTTCCAGCGTACACCTTGAATCTTTTCAAATTTACTGCTAATTTATAAAATAAGCTTAAAAGTTTGAATCTGACGAAGAAAAAGGTACATTCAAGGAAATGCATATAAAAAACATCTTTCCAGCTCTCCCTTAAAAAAAATATATAGTTGCATTTCTCCCAACGTCACAAAATTGGTCGATACTTGATTATCGCCTTTGCAGCTATAAATAAAATTAACGATCAGCGTCAATGATTTAACGCGCGCACAAATGCATAAAAAGCTACAGGAAGGTCAGCAAAAATTCGCCGCGTCGGCGCGTACTAATCCATTTTCTCCTGCGATAAGGAAAACCATGGCAGCCTCCCCTACACGCGTCGGAGCGCGTATATATTTATCAGGCAATGAGACAACGCAACAGAGGGGAATTCTCTTTCTTCCATCCGATTGCATCTAAATGAAGTCTACCGTATACTATCCCTCCCATTCATCGAAGATGCAAGAGATCCCAATTTTTTTTTTCGTTATCTTTCTCAGAGCTGATCGCCACCTCATTCCTTTCGAGGTGTAATCGCATTTTCGACAACTTCGCTCCCCTATTGCCTCCGGTTCGAGAGGTAATAATCGATGAGAAACGTTATCGAGATTCTCTCATTTCTTCCACGCCGCACGTGTGAAGTGGCACGGCGCGTTCTTCCCTTTTTGTCCTTCGCACATATACACGGAGATTAGGAGTGAGTCTTTGTTTTTTTAGGTCGTTAGTACAGGATACGGTGTATTTCTACGAGGTTGCGGAGCATCGGCAAATTTGCTCGAGATAAACTGCGGCGAGATGGAAGACAAATTGGTTTTGCAAAACGGTATGTGTTACACTGAGAGCCCGAAGGATTTGAGAGTAGACGAGGAAAATTCATCGATAATTTTCAAAATATGGACGCTTAAGCCTCAAATTACATTATAAATAATTACAAAGCCTGCTTTAGCAGTTTAATGACTTGAAAATATTTATTGTATAATACAAAATAACCTTGATTTTATTTTGCTGCACAAAATAAGACAAAAATTACTCCCGGATACGATTGTTTAGAATTACTTGATGTATAGTTTGAGAAGTATTGTCATGTAAGTAGGTAACGGTGTCGTACGCTTAATTAATTGTACAAGATTTGAACTTCCCTAAATCTTACTAGAGGATATGAAAAAACTTTCTGCATAAATCTGATTTTAGCGAGAAATATACACGCGCAGTAGTAAGAACTCGGTATGGTCCGACATTAATCTATGTTTCAAACTGTTCCCTCGCAATTTACATTTTTCATTTCCCAAGTGAACAAAGTATAAGATTGTTTTAAAAGAGTCAGAAATTGTAATTAGACCGGTGAAAATTCGTTTAAGTGGACTAAATATTTTTTGCGAATAATTCAGATCTGATCACCTTCCCCAAAAACATTTCATTCTTTCTTTAAAAACTGTACTATGATTTCCATAATCACTTCACAAACACAATGATTAAAATTAATTTCGAATAAAAAATCAAAGTACTTTACAAGTTTTAAACAACGATCCCCAAGTGCGCTCCTTCAAAATTATCCTACGATTTCCATCGAAATCCCAATTACAAAACCAAAGCGGTATCCGCTCGCTTCATCCATCCGAACCTACGAAAATTTTCCACGCGCTTACAAAGCGGCTGTAATAGTTCAGTACAGAGAGACAGAGCGAGACAGTGAGTGCGATACGAGCTCATCGGGAGTCGGATTCGCGCGGCTTTATACACGCGTCAGGCTCCTCCTTTGACGGGGTCTACAGCTGAGCCGAGAGAGAGAGAGAGAGAGAGAGAGAGGCGAGTACGGCACCCCTTTGTGACGCGACCCACATTGCGTAAGCGAGAAAAATGTGTTCCTTACTCTCGCGCGCCTACGTGTACGACATACATGGTTACAACGGCACTATATACCACCGGCGGCGGAAAATCGATACTTGCGTCGGGACACTGCCGCTTTTTGCCGCACAATGTCTGTCCACCGTTTTATTTTTCACTGTATAGGCTGGCTCCGATTGCGTTGAACAAGCCCTTCGCGCTGTGCTTTTCTCCGGCTCTACTCGAGAGAGGAGAGAGGTCATTTTCTCTTTCGTGCACTTTAGTCTCGCTGGCGAGCTTTTATCCACCGACGTTTCAAAAAGTGTGTTTAACGTTGTGAAAGGGGAGTAGGTGCTACCGTGTTTGTTTGGGGTTCACCGCCAGAGATGAGGGGTGTCTTAAGTATGGCTATTCAGAAAATGTTTCGTTCGAGTTTTAGTGGACGTTTCCGGTGTGGTCTTTAAAGTTCAAGTATTTCATTTGCGAAAGGATCCGTTTTAAAGCCATTCGTTCGCTTAGAGCTGGCTTGGTTTTTATCGGAGATTAAAGTTCGAAGGCTTAAGCGGTACCTAATATTCACAAGGCAATTTTACCTTCAAAGCGCGTGTTTTGATTGCAGAAAAGGAATGATCCATAATGCACTAAGAAACCTCATCAAGAATTTTGCACAGAGTCAAAGGAAGTTAGGGCAATTAAAACTAATCCCATCAGCGCGGTGATTTTTCCTCAACATTTAATAAATCTCGCCAAGCTTTAACTGGAAAAAACAAGCGTTCGCTCGGGGATTCGCGTCAGTTTTTATTAACAGAGCAGAGGCATCATCCCCTTTTAACGGCGTGCCTCGAATAATTTTCTTTTCTTTTTACCCAAGCTTTCCGTATGCAAAGACGTACACAAGGCATTCCGTGAAATCAGATAAAGTCCCTGTGCGGATCGCTCCGCGCTACGAAGCGTCAAGCGAGTCTACGAGATTTGAAGAAAAGGGACGGATTGTCGCACGAGATAAAAGTAAAGGGCGATGCAACAAGCGCCGCGATGCACAACGTGAAAATCCTCTAACTATTGTACACAGCGAAGAAAATATACGCAAAGACAAAGACGTCGTAGCATACGAGCTGGCGAAAGACGTGTGCTAAAGTGCAAATGTATGCGATGGGTCAACGAACCTCTCCTACACCCGAGCTTACGTATATCACAATAACCCCCCTCTCTCTCTCTCACTCGTGGCTTATTTGCATTGAAAAGCCCAAGTGCCTTCCTCGTTTCTTTCGCGGATCGATAGAACCGTATAGACGCTTATAGACTTGCAGCTCGTGCGTCTATCCCGATAGATCCACTAATCATCGCATAAGATCGTTACAAGAGCTTTTGCCCACACTTGTCAACTAACCATTTATTCATACTTTAATATCGGTCTTTGTGTAACGGATACTATACTTATTTTTATTGCAACGGCTACAAGCAGGTGCTTCGATCTCAGTGTCATTTATTTTAATTGAAATTTCGCAAAGAGAAATGGAAGCAAATTACTTGTGTGGTGATCAGAAGCACAAAAGCTCGATTTTGAAATTGTTGTAATGTTGTTAAAATGAACACATCATTATTTCGTAGTGATTGATCGATAGTGTACAATGAAAATTACTGTGTCATAGTATACGACGATATGAACACAAATAATGCAAAAGCTTTACTCGATTCTTTCAAATCAATTCTTCCTCGAATACATTCATCGAATAATTGTAAAAGGCACTTATGCTATAACCCCTGCTTATAACAACTAATTACGCACTGAGAAATGAGTTTCCTAACAATATCAATCAGAGTATCCGCAGAAAATCGCAGTGCCGGCTTCTCATAGTAATTTCGCCAAAAATGTCGCACCAATGAGAAAAAAAAAGGCAAACGTCGACGAACCCCCGGCACGTGCTTGCGCACCCAAACAAATTCTGCCTCCTGCTCCGCTGGAATATAATCCTGAACACGTGTGTGTGCGCGTCCGCAGCGAAAGGCAACGAAATTTATAGCCCGGAACACGTGAGAGGGGCAACCGGTAAAAGATCGCCGGGCCGCGCGTTGGAGGTGCAGTCGACGATCATCGGCGCTCCACTCGTTAGTCGAACTTCACGTGCCCGTCGCGGGTGGGGTTGGGGGACAGGGGTGTAAAGAGAAGCGACGCGGACGCGTACGTTCCGCTACGCGTGAGAGCTTCGACTGAGCCTTCCGGAGACAAGCGCTTTCCGCGTAACCGCGCGAGAGTATAGCCGGCCCTTTTCTCGCGAGCGCCTCAAGCGAAGGATTTCAGGATCGATGCGCTCATCGGTACTGTAGGGGGGTTGCGGATCCTGGGTGCGATGCGATTCGGGGTGAGCTTGCGAGGGAGGCTTTTGCGAGCCGTTGGTAAAGTAGAGAGCTGACTTTGTTGCTGCGAGCTTTTGAACTTGGGAGGGTAGGTGCTTGACTGTTGGGGTGGAGGAGAAAACTGGGTTATCGGGGGTACGACGGTACGAGGTTATTGTGTTGAGCAGTCGATAAGGAAGAATTTGTGTTTTGCATGGTTATTAATTGGAATTTTTGAATGAGACTTTCAATTCCGATTATCGATACGGTAGACTGCGCGAGAGAACAATTTGTCCTAGAACTTGTTTTTATTTACGTTATTAGTACTATAAAGGCGGATTCTAATTGTAAATTGATTTAAATATAGTTTTATATGATAGGTAGATAAGTTGAAAATTATTATTTAGACTTATTTATTTGACAATAATTGCAATATTTTTAGCTAGAGTAAGGCACTATTAATATTCACTTCCTTGTTTTGCAAACTATCATTCTGTTTAGCGATTCATAAACTTTTTCGAATGATTTTAATTGAATTTTTTAATCTGAGGTAATTATTCCATTTAACATCGATATAAAATACTATTATATGTATGTTATTGCGATTTAAGCTACTTTGTTCACGATCTACGCTTTGCACGTGTAAATTCACGTATACATTTATTATTTGCTACTCGATACATCTAAAGGGAATTCGTGTATACGATGTCGTATTCCGAATATTTATGACACGACTTTACAATTTAGTTTTTCAATATCAAGTTATGGACATAGTAATTGATGCTTTTGATTATTATCACTCGATGACTTTACAAGACAATAACAGAAATTGTGTAACCGTATAACATTCATATCGTAAGCTTTTAACGATAGGGAAAAATTTTACTAGCTGTTGGCTTAATACATTTTGCAAATGGCATCGAAATGACCAAAATATTCATATATGCAAAATGTATACGTGATATTCTTAACAATAATCAAATACATAAAGATAAAAATCAAATACAATTGTGAATTTCACAGGACGAAATCTTACCAAAGATTACACTGCATAAAGTTTAATCGTTTTATATAGTTTTATAGGAAATCTATAAAAGTGTATTATTTGTCTACTTTTATTAATATCTCTGTAACAATTCATGAATATTACTATTATTGGATAAGCTCGAAGACTAGCGTTAGTTTATCGAATGGAAGCGGTTCGCTCTAATAGACTATATCCAGCTCATTAAAACGATCGGAGGAACTCGATATCCTATAAGAGCTTTTAATACCCGGCAGCTGAACGAAAACACGATTATAAGATCGCATCCTTCATGGATATGCAGATTCATGCGTAAAGTTGCGTACTTTTGAATCTTAACTATGCCATAAGAATACCATCATCTGAATTCAAGGACACGTTATCAGACTGGTATTTTTTACTTTTTACTTTTCCATGAAATATTATTGACTCATATGTGAATTTTAAATTTAATCATAAATAACATTAACCAACAATTAATTTGATCATAAAATAACATTGAACAAAAAAACAAGCGTTATTCCAGTATCTAAATTTTATATGCAAGTTATTACCATGTCAATCAATACTGTGTTAGTATTGGTGTTGATACAAAAATTGAAATCCAAACTTAACGCAATTACACGGAGAAGGAAGGAGGGGTCAAAATTCAGTTAGCTTTCAAGCACAATGATTATCGATGTAAAGTGAAAAGTTATCTACAATTTCCACAATTCACTGAACAAGATAATTTTTCAGATCTGCAAAAGACAAGCTGTGATGAATCAAGTTACGATATCCGTACAGATTCAATTTAAGTAAACGGTCTTTCATGTATCACATACTTTTTTGTTTCTCATTTTGCTAGTTTAAAAAAAGCATTTAAAAAAAAAATTACAATTTGTTAAACATCAAAATTACAAAATGTTAAACATAATTTCATTGTTTTTGTATAAAGCTTGGTCTTGCATATCCATTGATGAGTTCTTTTTTGGTTTAGATCAAGTGACACGTTTCAAAAATTATGTTTTAACATTTTTATTGAAAATTGTCAAGCGGTATTCTTTCAAATTTTTATGAAAGTACTCATCAAAAGAAAATTATTATTAAATATTGTTAAATAACATTAATAATTTCTTAGTTTTTATGTTAAAATCTCAAAGTAAAAACACGAAATAAACGGTGTATAGTAATAATTAAGTTTTCTACTATAAATTAAAAGTTCATCGCGTCTATTTTTCTTTGTCTCTGATCAACTTTCAAGTGGGAATTCACACAATAAGACAATTATCTATTCAAATATGCAGAAGCCGCATTAAATTTCAAGTCACCCGAATGCACTTTTTATCCTGGAAAATTAGATCGAGAATGCCCATCGATCACAGTTCGTGGATTTTATTTGACTCGCCCGTTTTATTTGACTTTCAACTGATACTTTTCAATATCTCCCATTGATTCTACATTTTTACAGCTCGAGCTGATTTCTAATATTCTATTTACTGTTTGACCTTGTAAGAAGATAGCACAGGAATATCGGATGAGAGTTACATTCGAAGCTCTTGTGTTCCCGAATCCTATGGATCCAATAACTAAATTGTATGAAAAGCAAAATCTCGAGATGCGCTAAGCCATCTTGATGCAGTTGCAACGCCAGATTTACAGAGACGATGGATACTGCGCTGCATAACCGTATTACTCGGGGCAACAGCCGAGAGACACGCTCTGATGACAATGAGATCATAATGCATTAGCTGCATCGCATATCGTGTTTCAAGCTCGCGAAATAACGTATTCCAACAAGAAAGAGAAATCCCAATTGTTTATACTGCTAAATTTGTAAATTTTATATTTCAAATCTCGGTGTAAAAGTGATACATCTGCATTTTATAAGTGTGAATTTTAATTGTTTATTATAACAAATATATATAATTTTACTCATAATAATATTGATAAATACTATTTGCAATAATTTAATTATATCAATATACATATAATTATAATTTTAGGATACGTGATATTTTAATATTGTTATCGATGTATGCAATTGTTGCGATAAAGTTATTCTAAGTAAGTCAGGTTATTCTATTAGTTGGTAAAATAATTAACAATGTTATAAAATTATTACAATGCTACTACTACAATGTTTTTAAATTTTTCGAATATTCACGAATTTTAAAATGATTAATTTAAGCTTTCTAATTAAAATGCGAATTCAGTGCTTTTAAGCATATTGATTTTTGAATTTTATGCTAAAATCCATTAAGTTTTACGAATCTGGGATTTTTCGTCATACATTTACTAAAAGTGAAGGAAAAAAGACAAAAATTGAATATCGGTTATCCATTGAAGTACTCATTCCCTTTTATGATATTCTGTATCGTGACTTCACACAAAAATTACAATTCATCATTGCATAATTTTATTAAGCCAAATTTATTAAAATTCTTTTGTTCTAGAAGTTGTCGATGAAATTTAAAGAATTATATACTTTTAAGTGAATAATATCGCACAAGTTTTCCGTCACAATTCCAACTTATTCTAGATTTACAAGTAATTATACTAAAAGTTGAACTACCACCTGTAACATTTGAGATTGTTTAGTATTCATGAAAATTGTTTACCGTTACTGACACGCCCAGAAATAACT
Organism: Megastigmus dorsalis; assembly: GCA_900490025.1. Taxonomy (NCBI): domain Eukaryota; kingdom Metazoa; phylum Arthropoda; class Insecta; order Hymenoptera; family Megastigmidae; genus Megastigmus; species Megastigmus dorsalis. The sequence continues at coordinate 23,715 of UELU01139217.1, read as the reverse complement.
TTGAAATTTGAACAAAGCATTTCCTCGTTTCAAACTGAAAATTTAACGGAATACAGGTTGTAATTCTATCTGGAAGACGTGTGTTGCGCACTGGATTTATTCACTTTCATACACTGTAAAGGCTTTAATAAAGTGGAAAATTAAAAAAAAAATCAATTTCCCGCTTCGCTGAATTTTTACTCATTCTTCTCATAATTGTTTCTATATAAAATAGGATCTAGCATTTAACAGAATATGTCTTTATCCGGCGCGAGCGCTGAAAATATCCGTACAGCCTTGAGGTCGCAACCTCGATAAAGAATGTTTCGCTAAAGAGACATTCAAAGTATAACATATAACATATTTGTCATGCCCTGCATACTTTTTCTTGCAAAATTACGAATGACTGAGATGGTTGAAATTATCTCATTGTCCTGGACGGGTCATAAATGACCAGATTCGCATTGCAAGGGGGAAAATGCCGATAAGGGCCTTTCCATATCGACTGAAAACAATATATAGTGTAGAGTATTCTATCCGAACATTAGCAAACTTCAGTCGAACACCCGCAAATAATTGGGTTGATATCAGGATTAGACTTAATCAAAAACACAGTATTAAATCAAATAAACTTATATTTAGTATTAGGCAAAATACACACACGATTATTTCGCTCGGCTGCCGGGAGCTCAGTTTCGATGCTCTCGCGCTCATCGAGATTTCGCTGTTTCGCGCGTCGGCTGTTTCGGAGCCTTGCCTCGCAGCGAATTACGTCTCTCGGATTCGTGGAAAATATGTAAAGCACATATCTTTATTCAACAGAAAATATCCTACAATAGTTTGGTCCAATTTTCACTCGCGGTCTTATGTGCGGCAGAGCTATAAAAGTTACAAAGGCGAAATGATCAAACGAAGCACGTCTCGCTTTAGCCCGAAAGGTATAGTACATATAAACGCTACTGAGTCAGCTTTTACATCGGATCAATCGCACGCACACTCGCTTCTTCATACTGACTGCTCATACGTCGAAGCGGTCAGCGAATTTCAAGATACAAATTATGGAGAATTTTCACGCTCGCTGCTTTCATTGATAAAAAAGATTCACATCTCAGACTCGCAGACTTCTCCATCTATGACTCCTCTCCATTAAGTATACCATACGTCGCGACTGAAAAAAAAGCCTCGGTAATATAGGGAAACACAATGAATTACGAGCTAAAACATAACGCCGAGGAGAGTTTTTTCACGGGCGACCTTTTGTTTCTTCTCTGTTGTGCGAATATTTTATACAGGGGGAGATATTGGCTGTTCAATCTGGTTGGAAAGCAACCAAGGGCTTTATCGGAGCCAGTACAAGACCGTGCACTTTCGAGGCGTGAATATGCATCCTCTCTCGCTGTGGCAACAGCCAGACTCTCGCGACATTTTACATATTCGGGGATGGGAGGCAATTTCAAGTGCCGCAGAGTCAGAGAGGAGGGGACTTAATTCGCTATCGACGCCCCAAAAGCATTTTCCACGTGTATCGCGCGAGTTTTCTTTCAACGGGGCTTTCAGTCCTAGTTTATATAAGGTCGCATCTCGTCACTTCAAGAGGTTCGACACGTACCGATATATATTTTCAGAAAAAGTTTTGCGCATCTCGTGTGCAAGTCTATTGCAGCTCGTAAACGAGTTAAGGTTTGCCAGTCGAACTCTTTTCGAATGCGAGTTTTGTTCATGTCGCGAGAAGTGCGCTCGAAATCCTTGGGGGAATCGATCAATGCATTTTCCGTCACATGACCGGTTTTACAATTTTACGAACTATTTCATATCCATAAAATTAATTTCGCTTTTCTTGCATTTTATATTAAATGAACCAAGGCTGCGACCGACAGTGTATTGTATTAATGTATCTCAAGCTTCTTCGTGTCGTTATACGTTTAATCTTTCTGAACTTCAAGTGTGCATGAAAAGCTAACTTTATTACGTTTAGAGGGTCGTAAAGTTTCATCTTAAAGACAAGCACCGATAGCGTATTATGTTCTATCAGCTAAAAATTAATAAATATCATGACATAAATGCCAGCCATGAAAACTTAAATCATCAAAGTTAGTCGCGGGGTTACGAGCGATCGGACCGTTCATCAGCCGTCGTTCATCGATAAAAACAAGTTTTTCACTATGTTTACGCTCCTAACCATTATATTTTATCACAGCGATAGACCTTTTATTCATTTGTTTTTTAAGGATCGCAAAACCTATACTGAGATTACAGAGAAGTTTCATTCGTTTCATTCCTTTTCAAATCCGTAACAGCGGATCGCTATATAGATATCGTACATAAGTATCTAAGAATTTTCCACTTCAAAAGCAGCACTTGAATTATTATATAAAAAATAATAAATATTTCTTTGATTTCGTCATCCACGGCAAGATTATGATATAGTATTTACTTTTAATGGCGCACTAACAATTAACCCATTAAATTGAATATCTCTGTAACACGTATATGTCTGCCATATTAACATTGTAAATAAGAAGGGAAAACGTAGACTTATCGCTTCTACGATGCAGTACTTAACTTAGAAATAGTGTTTGTTGATCGGGGAGAGTTAATGTGAAAAGAGTCTACCCCACCGTCGACTAAAGTCGCATCACGTTCAAACAGTAATTTTACTTCTTTTATGCGCACGAAAGCCAAAGAATTCTTCGGACTAGCAACGGACGTGCGCAAAAAAAAAGCAGAAGGTACGATAGTGAAGCTGCCAATAAAAGTCTGCCTTCTTTGTCAAAAAAAAAACTTTCCACTCCCGCACCTATTGTGGAAAACTATTTAAAATTAATCGCTTGGTATAGCTTGAAAATAAATTAGATTTTTCCGGTGTAAAATGTATTCTTCATTGATTTTGTGCTTTTTTGACGTAGTTGATACTTGATTTTGGAAACCAAATGCAAATAAGAGCGTTACGAATTTCAATCTAAGATTAATAATAAAATGATTATTAATCAATTAATATTACAGATGTAAAGTATCATTACTTCTATTTTGTAATATTTCTGTAGTTCAAATTCAAAGATCTCGAGTGTTTCTCATTTTTTACTTATAAAATGTCGATTCTAAAAGTGGGGAATATGCTCGCTTGAACTTTTTCAGTCTGACATCCGAGGTGGGAACATTCTGTCACGGCCAACGCATAAATCACTGGTTATTTTTAATATTCTATATTAGATGGGTATCTAATATAGCAAACTGTATAAAAAAGTATTACATATATGTATAAAAACTAAACCTTTTACTTATGGCTTACATACCAGTATCAGATAACTCATCAACTAAAATGCTCATAATTTATTATATCCGCCAGATTTTTCCCCGTAATAATTAACAAAATAAAATGATTCAATAATTCAAATGGTTAACCTTTTAAGTCGCGCATTACATCAACAAGGATAAGTAGAAATCGCACCGTTAATATTATGAAAAAGGTCTTTTAGCAATTATTGTGAATAAAGCGCATTAAATTAATATTATTAAACAAAAACATTCGCGTCTATAACTCCGAGGGGCAAGAATCCTTGAAACCTCCAGAAAAAAGGCAGATCGTACTCCTCCTGAAAAATTTGAATACCGCGAGAGAAAGCCGAGCAAGCAAAATGGAGAGAGAGATAGAGAGACAGAGAGAAGTAAGAAACGCCTACAGGGTTTTACATACAATATCGAAGCTGCGTCCCGCTTTTCTCCCTGCGTATATACATATATATACATAAAAACGCTCTCTCTCTCTCTCTCTCTCTCTCTCTCTTTCTCTCTCTCTCGTCGTCTGAGTCTGTCCTCCGGCGAGCGATGGAATTTTTCATCACGACGCCCGTGTACCGATGACGTATCACATGAATTTTTCGCACGCGAAGCCACGAAGGTGAAATATAGGGTCGCCGCGAACTATCTCACACGTTTAGCTCTTTCTTACCCACTCGACTAAGTTACCGCCTATTTTTCGCTACCTTTTTAAACAGGTACTTTAGCAGGTATAAAAATGCACCATTCGAATGGTCATAGCGAAACCTGTAAAAATATGTTGGAATTCATTTTTAATTTCTATAATTATAAACGCAAAATTTGGCGCTAACGTCCTGCAAGGTCAGAGGTTTACGTATGTATTACTGTCTCTAAACTTAACTCTGATTTTTCAATGAATTTTAGAAATGATTTTTGAATTTCACTAGTTCAATCGGTGTACGTGCACTGATTTTCGAGCAGTGATGGTACTATTACTGATTCAAATTAAGGTAGTTTTTACTTAAATCGTATAAATAAATAATTGTATAATGTGAATTTTAAATGAATTGCAGAGAATAGTAAACAGAACAATATAAACTTTAAAAATTCCAAATACGATCAATTGTAAAAAAGTGGCATGGTTTTTTGGTCAATGACACTTTTTTATTATGATCTGATCCGGTTTCAAATTTACAAATCGCATCGTTTTGCAAATACACATTATATAGTTATTTATATTGATGATTTAAAGCTCAAAAACTAACTAACTAACTATTGGAAGTAATTGTTTATAATTGGAATTAAGGTATTGTTGCTTATGAATGCAAAATATGCTTTTATAAAAAACCATTTCTCTTTTTTCTATTTAATCCTATTTGGAATTTTCTAAACTTATGTTGTTCAGTTTACTATTCTCCACAAACTGTCCAAAAATAAATTTGAAATTCATATTATCGTATTATTTATTTATACGATTAAAGTAAAAACTAATTTTTGGATGTGACTGTACAGCCGGAACAACCTTAAGAGAGTATCTGAAGACAATTTATAATCGTTCATTTTTTGCTAGTGAAATGGATGAAACCTTCAAACAACCGTTTGGTATTCAATGTGACTTTATACGATACATTCAAAATTTACATTATTCTTAAATATCCAAGTGTTGAAAGATCAGGTGGAAGTAGGATACCTTGAATCTTATTGGGGATTATACAAGTGTCAAACTATTTACATCGAAGTAATAAATTTATAAAAAAAAATTTACTCTAATCCTTAAAACTAAATACTTGATTCTCTCGTTCATTTGAATTAAAAAAAAAATCGTACGAAATTCCCATTGATAAAATTACGAAGATATTTTTTTAGCTACATTACCATTTTTTATCTGTCTCACCATGCCATAAATTCAGACGATATAACAATTAACTCGGGCTATCACAATTTTCCGCGCAAGCTAATCTATCGGAGAACAATTATTTATCGGGTAAACTATTTGTTTCGCCTACGAGCTCCGTGTATACGGTTTTGATTTCATGAAAGATCGCGTGCATCGGGGAGGCCACTACTGCTGTTGCATCGTGGGTCGCTCCTCCCGAACAACCCGCGATGCGATCAGTGTTTGCTGCGAATTCCGATACGAAAATCGCGCTCGCGAACAACAAAACTACACGCTCGCCTAGGTGCACACGAGCGATCGGCAAATTGAAGCAAACTTCCGAGCGATTTATTTCGGTAATGTAGCGTGAACGAGAGAAGAAGGGGTGACTAAAAAAAAGAATAGGAGTGCGGAGAGCGAAATTCGCTGTACGCCAAGTAGATTTTAAGATTCGAAACCATTTGTTCTCTCGGTCCCTTCTTCTGCCCTCCTTCCTCTTATACTATTTTTTAAGTCGTAGATTTCTCGTATCCTTTAACATCTTCTTAATTTCGTCAAATCATTCGAACGACACAGCGCTCAATATTCTAGTCTACGTCTGCTGTGACATTGAAATTTTTACGTTTTCTTCATATAACGCGTAGCTCTTTGGGTTACTATTGGAAATATTAGGAGCGAGGGATGAAACTCTTTTTCATGCATGCTGCTTAATTAACTCGCATATTTTGGGTACCTTACTGCTACAGTTTATTTTATTATTTCGAATTTTTTCCATGGCTGCATACGATTATCTTTTATTGGCCTATTAACCCATTAACTAAAAAAAAGGTTTGAAAAAGATCATATCCAACGTATTTTGAGCTGTTCTTTCGAATGGTGATACCGATTTTTTGTTAAAATAC
>UELU01139217.1:0-17680 GCA_900490025.1 Megastigmus dorsalis | reverse complement strand
ATTTTGAATTAATGTCATTGCATTTTCCTTATGAAAAAAATTCATAAAGTTGAAAATTCCAAATTTTGTAACTTTTTTTTCGTTAAAAACACGCCATATTTTTTGCAGGAGTATTTTAACAAAAAATCGGTATCACCATTCGAAAGAACAGCTCAAAATACGTCTGGTATGATCTTTTTCAAATTTTTTCAAACCTTTTTTTTAGTTGAAAAAAAGCCTTGAAAAAGATGTTGAAAATTCGGGGTCTTGGTCGTTAATGGGTTAATGGTGTAAGGTTTACGACTGAGTAAAATTTTGCAATGGTAATGAAAATGAATTAAATTTATATTGAATTTGAATATAAAATTTTCACGGGAGTAATATTTCTGGCTGAAACTTAATTTTTTTATATAAAATTTTCTTATAAAAAAATCTTTTGTCAATTCGAATTATATATATTGCGAGGATAATTTTCTCACTTTATAGATGGACTGATGAAAAATCAACAGTCGATAACGTAAATATGCAAACCCTCCCGTTCAATCAATACGTTAGGAACAATATTCTGCAGAAATCGTCGTAAAGTCAGATACTAATGGCTCCGCTAAAATCCGATAATAATAATAATTAATAGCCCATCGCGGTGACATTACCATCCGAGAAATCAGTCTCCTCCTCGAAAAGTATACACATCCACCTGCCGGAACAAACAAAGTTCGCCATCCAGACTCTGATCCGTAGACACAACAAAAGCCAGAGCGAGCGAGAATCATGGGAAGAAAAAAAAATGATTCCTCCCTCGACAGCGTCGTTCGTATGCAAGACGCCACGCTCGCGCACCTCTCCGCGCACATAAACTCGGAGGGGAGAGGAAGGGCTCTCTCTCTCTCTCTCTCTCTCTCTCTCTCTCTCTCGTCGAATACATAAGTCAAGCGATAAGTGAGGGGGCAAAAGAAGCAGTAGCAGAAGGAGGAGAGAGAGAGACAAAAGTGTGCGCAGAAAAGGCGTGTATATATATTTGTGTGTGTGTGTGTGTGTGTGTACAGTATGAGAAGGACTCACCCCTGGGAGATGGATTGTTGGAGGTGCCCAAGTAGAAAGGCCCCTGGCGCATCTCAATCTCGTGTACGATCACGGCGAAACTGTAGACGTCGCCCTTCTGCGTGCCCTCGGCTGGCCTGCGCTCCATCCTCAGCAGTTCCGGCGCCGTCCACAGCTGCTCTGCGAAAACCAATGACAACCGCCACATCACTCATATGTACACGTACATGTTTATATGCAGAGGCAATCCTACAGTTTTCGTCGCCGGGACACGCGCGCGCTCCTACTATACCGTTGCGAACTCGACTGGCTCGGCGAAATTCCGCCTGTCGCGCACTTGACTGCAGTCGTCGCTCAAACCCGCCGCCCCACGCTCGGCTAAAGGGAGTAATTGATGTCACGGATATATTGTTGCGGCTGAGATTTCCGGGGTTGGCTGTACAAGCGATGATTTTGCGGTATACGCGTATAACTCTCATAAAATTTACGAATAATGCCGTACCGTGGACTTTTTTTTTTTCCTTTTTTCGGGATCTCTACGGTCGTTTGAATATATTTTTCGTGCGAGTGATGAAAAAATTTAATTAATATAAGGATGTCGTTAGGATATATTAACGTGTTCCTGACACTGATTTACGCCAGGATTTAACGTTATCTACACTGAGAGTAACGTTTTCTTTTAATCAGACAGCTTCATTGCGAGCGGATGGTAAAATAATTTGCATGAAACAAGAAGCCAAAGTTGTTGATTTAATAAAATATTGACTTACTGCAATGAAAATATAATTTTTATAACAATAGTTATTTTGATTTATTAAATTAGCAGTCTAGTAACTAATAATATTTCATCAAATCAATAAATACTTCTTCTTGATTTAACAAATTATTTTGTCATCCAACCACAAGGAAGCTGTCTTTGATTAAAAGAAAATTTTTTCTCAGTGCTCTATTCATACGCATGTTCTCACGAATAAAAATTCTTTACAAAGTATCGCAAACATATACCCAAACAATGATATACTCGAAATATCCAAAAAAAAATATATAAATTCTCAAAGATTTCGTAACAATTCAAGTGAACCGTTGAACTTTTTGCTCTAAAGCACAAACTGGCGTTATACTCTCCCCGGGCTGAATATAAACATCGAAGTTGTGGAATCTAGGTAATCAAAATCCCGCGCGCGGTTATCGACGGTATGCGCGCGTGTGCCACGTTGGCATTATCGACGACGATTGCGCGACGCTTTGCGGGTGAAGTAAGTTTGAGAGAACTTTAAGCGAGGTACTTCATTCGGGCGCAATTGAGAACGTATGCGCGCACTCAGCGAGTTCAATCCCGAACTCAAAAGGAAACCTACCGTATAAGTTATACATATATATGTCACTTCCCATTGTGCGACTCTATAGAGTAGCTTTGCTGTTCGCCGTTCGGTTAATTACTTTATCGGCTTTTTACTTTATATTCTATGATCCCGGTAAGCGTTTCGCAGAGGTGTTCTTTGTTGAACCAAACGATCGGATCAATGGACGGGACTTTTGAAGGATTCGTAAAGCCTTTAGAGCAAAAGTTAAAAATGGATAATAGAGGAGTAAAAATGATGAATCGCTGCTGTCTCGGGGGAACAACTGATGAAGTGTCTTTACTATGCTACTTAGAATATACCGTCATTAGAAGCTTAAGGAAACATGGCTCGCCATGAATAAAGATGAGCGCGGAAGGTAATTCTTTTTCTCGCGAAGCAGTTAAAAAGCTTTTAGTAACACTTAAGCCAAGTCTCTGCGAATCCTGTACTATATTCAGAAGAAATTTCACACGAGCTCAAATTTTAAATAACATACTTTGAGACATTATGGAATTAGCGGGCCAGGTAATTGCGTATTTCCATAACTAGTGTTTCGAATTGCATTGAGCTATTGCAAAGCACCGCAATCTCAAAGTGATTCGTAATTAAATTATAATTACAGCTTCCACGGTAATCACGAATTCGAATCTATTTGAATCCATCCTGCGTCCATTTTCGTACATCTAGATCTATATAACCATACCTAGTATCTAAAAGAATATACAATTTCTTTATCGACCCATCAGTCTATCAATAGTTAATTGAAAGCTACTCGCCATCGCTATACGAAAGCATACATCGCTTGCCACAACTTCGTCCTGGTACGCGATAAAACGTCCTTCCCTAATCTACCAATATCGGAAGGCCATTACTGTGTCGCTCGTCTATCAATATTTCAAGTATGCTAAGCGTCCGTCGGCAAGTTCGAGAAAGAGAAAACTAAACTCGATCGTAGAAAACACTGAAACGCAGCTCCTCAACGCAACTCCTCCTTACATGTACAACGTATAATATAAATATATTTACTCACTTTTCCAGTAGGCGTAGCTGTTTCTGTCCTCGTCGGGATCGAGGGGATGTGGCTTTCTCAGCTCGTGCAGTCCAAAGTCGGCGATCTTGAGGACGAACCTCGAGTCTACGAGGCAATTGGTGGACTTGAGATTGCCGTGGCTGCGTATCTCCGAGCTGTGCAGATAGCCCATGCCGCGAACTATGTCGTGTATGAGGGAGCCCCGGAACACCCGGTCGAGCTTCATCTGACCGTTTTCCAGGATGTCCTGTGCGTGCGTGGGAAAAATAAGGGAGAAAAAGCACGTGATAAGAAGGCGAAGAAGGGCGAGAAATAAGCCGAGAGAATTGGACTGTTAAAAGGGCGCGCGCGACGATACCGGGGGTAATAGGCGAGCAGAGCGCCGCGCGTCAAAAGGGATATTCTCAGCTCTTGGTCGGCTCTTATTGCGATCCGCGACGGCTTGCTTGCGCGCGTAAGAGGGAGAGATAGAGAGATAGTGCGCCAAGAGTAAATGAATGAGAAATATTGCGAGATTAAATTTTGGGCTTTTATTAAAGGTGTAGTTGGCAAGTTATTCTTCGGCTTACCATTACGAGCTTGACAACCTATTTCGCTTTTTTTTCAACACTTTCATGGACATTTTTATACCTCCGTATGGGCCCACGAAAAAATTTTCCGTTTTTTTTCTGTTCAGTTCCTCTTTGAGATGAACTATAGACTGATTTTATTAAATTACAACGATTTAAATAAATACGCATAGAATAGGGGAAATTCAACTTTTAGAAAAATTACATTCCAAGTACACTTAGCTCTGCGCATTTGCAGGTTACAAAGTACCTCGAACTTTACAAATGTGTGTGCAAACTTTATGGTAGGGAAATCTAGAAAATTCGATTACCTCGAAAAGATTTTTACCTAATATTTGCCTTTACCAATCTTTAATGATATAATTTTTTAGAAAAATACTTTATACAGATAAATTAAAATGTAAGAATGATTATCAGAGTATAAAAATTCTAATAAGCGAGCTGTTAAAAATTGAGCGCACAATTTAAATTATTCAATTAAAGTAAAAAGCATAATTTGAATAGTATTCATTTTTTCATTTCAATATTCTTTATCGTTTAATATATATTAACGCATGATTTAATATCAACCGCGATTTTACCTGAGTATTTAATGAATATATTCAATCTAGTTTAATCTTTTATTCATTTATAAGATTAACTTTTTATACAAAAAAAAAGAGTCGACAACCGTACAAAAGAAAAAAACATTCCGCTCGTACAAGCTACCATTCAAATATTCATAATTTGCATTCTAAATGCAGGTTCGCGTAACGGACATTAAAGTTACGCAATTTATTTTTTCGTTCAGCCGTGTACGAAGGCGCGAAGAAGTAGGTGCGCACGGTCAAAATTCCTGCCGGTGTTACGCTAACAAGATGCTGCTACGGACGGGTTGTTCTTTTTTCCCACGCGCGATCTCATCTAGTGGCGCGAGTAAATCTCTTCGCAAGTACGGAATCCACTGCTTCAGATTTTCTTTGCAAGTTCTTAAATTGCCTCGCCTTCCCCAATCTCTTTTTCTCGCACTCTCTCTCTCATTCTCCTGTGCGCGCACTAAGCCCGACTTCGACTTGTTATCGTCTTCATGGCTTATCGTGGATCACTCCAACACTGACACTGAGTCGTTAAGTTGCAGAAAAATCCCCTTTTCCCACCACCACTCCGTCCCATAATGAAAGTCTCTCTTCTCTTTTTGCTTTCAAAAATCACGAAGAAAAATAATAATTTAACAGATAAAAAAAAAGTTTGACCCTGAAGAGAGGATTAATTCTAGTCCTTTATTTACCGAGCTGGAAGTATAATTGCGCTACTTGTTTTCTTTTCTTCTTTTCTCTTTAATAAAAACTTACTTTAATTTCCTGTAGCAACATTTGGCAGCGAAACTTTTCAACTCCGTTATCGCTATATATGCCAGTTCTTAATACCCGAATGTAATATCTTAATTTTAAAAGTATTAGACAAGCGTAATATCATCAGCCGAGAGGATTAGACTTCTCAGGCCGAGTATATGAAAGTATCAGTGGGGAAAGGATGGATTAAGTTGAGAAAAAAAAAAAGTACGGAAAGCAAACCTGGAGTGAGCCTCTCGGACAGTATTCGGTGAGTAGACAGCAGTGCGGCGGCTCGACGCAGGCCCCGTAAAATCTCACCAAGTGATCGTGCTGGAGATCCTTCATCTGCGGCAGTCACCACACCAGCATGCAACCGATAATCAATGTTTTTTTTCTTTCTTTTTTTTTTGGTTATCGTGCACGAATTTTCGAGGGGATCACAGGCAATTTCATTTGCGGGAATTCAAAAGAATCAAACAGTGGTCTGGAAATAATGGGTTTGCGGACTGACAAAAAGCGCATGAAAAATGAATTTTCGCAAGGAAATTAAATGGCTTTTTTTCCGTTTCTATAAAAAGGCAAAATATTCGTTCGATAAATATTTGAATGATGATTTAAATCCAGCGAAAAGAATACGATTTTGATCAAATTTTCAATCGACGTGCTTCTACAACAATGCGCTTCAAAGAAAAATGTCAGCTCGACTATCCGGCCAAGTTTATTTATTCAAAACAAAATAGAAGAAAGATTGACATTTAAAGAATGCAACTAAACTTGAAAAAAAAATATAGCCAAGTATTCGATTAAAAAATCCGCGTAACGACTATCAACGAGACATAAAATATTGAATTGCTAAGTAGTACAACACCGATACAGTCCGGCATTCGTCGTTCCCTTTTCTTTTTATATTCCGTCCCTCTTCGAGTACGTCATTTACCCAGACATGTTATTGTTGTTTATAAACGGGCGCTTCACTTCGACGCACCTATTTATCGTCAACAAGATCATAAAATTATATTACTCTTGATTTTTCCTCATAGTCCGCGCGCGTTTACGCTGTACTGTGTGTAGGTTTTACTGGATTCCATTTTCCAAGTTACCGCGAGGAAAATGCACTGGAAATTACCATTCTCGTATCGATACCCTATCAACCGTCGATATCGTATAAAAGGCCTATCGCGATTCTTGATTTTATCGTCATTGCTATATTTTGGCAATACGAGCGAGTAGTCGCCGTCTTAGTGTACAAGTATAGAGTACCCGTAATTCGCGAAATATCAAGATGGCGCGCGCTTTAAAGAATATTGCGTCAAATGAGATTGTCGGAGAGAGAGAGAGAGAGAGAGAGAAGGTAATGAAAGGAAAGTTATTCGTTCGATGTATAGAGGGAGGAGGAGGCGTTAAGATTCTGATAAAGGCGGGCACTGAAAGAATAATACAAAGGAAATGTAGAAGGGAGAGAGAGAGAGAGGGAGAGAGAGTGGAAGGAAAAAAGATCAGCTCGCAAATGTATACAGACTTGGCAGAGTAGACTTGAATAATCCTCACCCGTTTCAATTCCAACAGCAGCGGACGTGAAATCTCGACTTTGTTCCTGGGAATGGGTCTTATGGCCACTTTAGAATTCTGCAACATGGAAAAATTAATACAGATATTTTGCTCGTATAATACTTTTCATATAATGCTCCTAGTGTGCTCCACTTTCGTGGGTTTCTGTGCGAATGCCATTTTTTTAAATTAACCGCGCTGCAGCGAAACTGGGGAGAGGCCTCCTTTCTTTACATAGAAATCTTTTTGTTATCAGTGTTTCAGGATCTACCCTGAATAAACAGCCATTCCTGCTGCGTCATTTTCAAATGAAATAATATATAACGTAACCCCAAAACTGAAAATTCATTTAAAATGTCTACATTATCGTCATATGCATTTACAAAAAAGAAACATGCGTAATAAAGCAATAAATCGTTACCGTTATCAAGACTCGTTCCAATTTCCATGAAAAATGTACCGTGTTCGAGACGCAATATAAATTTGCGTAAATTATTACATTCATTAAAGGCATACATCACGCGCGCGGCGATTTAAATTCGAGTGTGTAAGTCATAAGGCACACGGAGAAACGTTTTGCTCTAATATGTTTCAGCCTACGCTGTCCTGCGTGTTTCACGGAACTTTCGAACTATCGACAATTAAGCATAATGGCCTATAGGGGCTTTGATCGAAACGCTTCGCCCCATGGGGACCTATAGCGCAGTTATATACGACCAATCAAAGTCCTGTTAAAAATAAGACTGTACGAAAGTGTGAGTACTGAAATGCGCGAACGCGAGAAGTTTCTCTTTCTATTCAACTTTTACGATCGCAGCACATTGTTATTTTTTACTGGTAGATATATATTCTTGAATATATCTGCATTTTCCAAAATGAAAACTATTTTTGCGCAACAAGGGGGGAATGAAAAAATATGTTCATTCGCGCTTTCGGAACGAACCAAAAATTGGTTTACGAAAGGAAAAAGTTCACAAAAAGCTTCGCATTCACGTGTGCACTTATGAGTATATTACTTTAAGCGTTTCAAAATTAAATAAGCTCGCACCTCTTAAATTCAACTACTTTAAACACGTGAAATAAAAACACATATCAAAAAATATTGGGTTAAACGCTCATTCAATAATCTTCATTCTAGTATATATTCTTCATAAGATACCGAATGAATATACGATACCGAAAACAGCATCAATTCGCTCGAGTTCCCCCGAATAAACTCGCGCAAATATATCGCCAAATGCACTTATAAGACAAACGCATCGAATTTACTATGGCCTAGACCGCGGCGGCCAAATGTAAACAAGCCATTTTGGTTATCGCGTTATAAGAAAGAGGAGGAAAGTAGTCTAAGTTACAGGGGCGGGCGGCCATACATAAGAGTCAAACAGGGAAAAGGTAACCGAATGGTGCAGGGGAGGTAGGAGGAGCTGAATCGACTTACCTTGTAAATTCCGGTAGGAGCGAAGGAACGCCTGTCTACTCCGCCGGGCAGGCTGGCGTTGTCCTCCGAATATATGCTCTGAAACAAAGCGATGCGAAATCGATGAAGAGCTCCGACGTTTTTACGAGCTCACTCTCTCTCTCTCTCCCTCTCGCTCACATTTCTGAGAGAGAGAGAGAGAGAGAGAGAGAGAGAGAGAGAGCGCGAGAGAGAAGGAAAAAAGCTCGCAAAGAGACTCACACACGCTTAATAAAGTCGTGAGAGTTCATCCAAGCGGACATAAGATGGACCGGAAGAAGAAGAGATGCGCGCGCGCGTATAAGGGAAGGACAAAGGAAAGCTGCTGCGATGCAGGAGATGGAACAAGTTGCGCGGCCCTTTGATTCCTATGTGTATTAGAGTCCACAGCGGTGGAGGGAGTCAAGAGACATTAAGTCTGCTTTATAGGACCATCTTTCTTTCTCTCTCTCCCCGCTTGTGTGTATACGTGCGTAGAGTACCGGTCGCCGCTCCTCGAACATTCATTCAACGGGGACCGAAGTGCGTTCTCCTCTCCCCCAGCCCCCATCCGAAGCAGATTAATGGACGGTATGGAGCGCCTCTTCGGGAGAAAAAAAGCGACACGCGCGATGGAGAAAAACATCGGACAGCGCGAAAGAATATATATATGTGGACTCTCTTTCTTTGTGATGCAAATGTATAGCGTCGATGCAACGGACCAAGTAACGGGAACCGTGTTATATGTATGCAGTCGAAAAACTTCTTCGCTACTTGGCTGAAAAAGGCTAATTTTCTTTGTTAGCGCCGCCGCTACATATTTATGGCTCGCGCGTCCGTCTCCTCGTTCCGCATAATACAATCTAATTTTCACTTTTTCCGTTGGGTAATTTCCTTGAGAGAGAGAGAGAGAGACCGGGATCGGGCGAAATTGGCGCGTCCCATTCCCTGTGTCACATACATTTTTCACCCCCACCCCCTTCCCCGCCGCGTAGAGGGTAGGAAGAATGACACGGCGGTCTCCGCGATGCGCAGTCCATGAATTGTCTCGCAAATAGGAGGGAAAATAAAGTCACTTTTCAACGGCTTCAGAAACTTTTCTTCAAAAACAAACCTAAGTTAATGCGCGCGCGCGCGCTCACCGATTCTTTATACGAGAGGCGAACGTGTATCATATATATCTATATATGATTTTACGTAATAAATCGGTAGCATTCATTAAGAAGGAAGGTTAATAGATGCGCTGCACCAAGCGAGGGAGCGACAATTACCATTTTCACGCTGCGTTTAGACGCTTTTTAATGCCAGGGGAAGGTGTGCATCATTCGTGCGCCGGTTAAAAAAGACTCTTATAACGGATGAGAATAATAAAAATTCTAGTTATTTTAAATGGGACTTGGTTGATAAGGTGAAAATTAAATTTTGTAAGCTTTCCTGTTCTTTTGCACAGTTTGTTTTCCGGGATCGCGCTAGTTTGCTCGCTGGCCAAAGGTATAGTTTCATTGAGAAGGGAAATTTGAAAAGTATATAAGAATGAAAAATATACGTGATTAGCTAAATAAGTTGAAATTTACCAATTGACTTCCGCGCTTATTTGGCGCCAACGAGTACATGGATCCACCCTTGAATTTCTCGTTTGCCATGACAACGACATCTTCCCAATGGACTTTCCAGGTCATCGAGGCAATTTCCGCCTCGAGTTTGTAATGCCTGAAACAAAAGAAATTCTTTCAAGTCCTGACTGTCGCATCAATTGCAGGTCAATGAGATTGGCAATACTGATGGGAAATTAATAAAATATACCACGTTTACCAGTTTTTGATGAAATTCACAAGTCTCGTATAACTTGGAAAATTATACTGTAATTCAATTAACCATGACAATGTTTATGGTTTATATCATTGATTTTTATGTAAAGTCGATCCCTTCAGTTATATATTGATCATTCATTTAGAAACATCAATCTATAATATAGGTGCCTAAAATCTGTTTTCAACGCGGAAAGTATTTTTATAATTATATCTTCATAATCGAGACGATACTATTAATTATAAATAATAATATAATTATAAATAATAATATTCAATGGTGTGAATTATAAAAATAAATTTTTATATTTCTTTTTATTTCGTTGAAAATAAATTTTGTTCTTCCAGCTTTATTTCGACTTTCAGTGACTTTCTCGTACCTCTCCAAGTAAATAATACAAGCGATATGCAGATCATAAAGTATGCACGATCGCACAGTAGAAAATAAAAAAATTAACATTTTTCAGTCCTCAAGGCGATCGCATTGTTTTTATAGACAGGCAGAATTCCGAATAAGCATATCGTTAACTGACTCGTTTCCTCCTCTTCTCTCTCTTTTTTTCTCTTCTTTTTTAAACAGGGTCGCCTTAAAAGTCTCGCGGGAGCAAAAAAAGATGTATGGCATATAATGCCGTAGAGCCTAGGCTCTGCCTCTCGGCGCTCCCTATGCGCGCAGGAATTATTTCTCGAGTGCAAGCAAGCCCAGGCTCTTTGCGTTCCGGAATTACTTTCTCCCGAACGCATTCTATAGAGATAGAGAGAGAGAGAGGGGGGGGGGGAGCGAGCGCAGATAGAGCAGGAAAAAAAACACGACTATTATCCTCCCATCTCCATGAATTTGCATAATCCTTATACATAATTCGCGGCGGCAGGGCATTTTTGGAGAGAAGCGACTTATCGGCCGGTAGAGCTTTCCGTGGTTGCCGCGTCGGGAGAGCTGTTTTATTAGGTGTACATAAAGAGGGTTAATGGGATTGAGAAATTTCGCATAAACTCGGCGCGAGCTGCCGATCGGCCCCTCCCCATCCCCCGGATAAGAACACTACGGTGCAGTTTACTCCGCCGAGATTCACTTAATATTCTCGAAAGCTTTTCCACTGACGCGCGCGCGCTTCTTGTGTCTCGTGTGCCAATGACTCGACTAGTACCGGTTATTTATTTAAATTTTTGAACGACGAACATTCATGGGAGCGAGACTTCATTTCTCGGCCGGGCCGGAATCTCGTAGCGAGTTGCCAAAAAATCTTGGCCCCGAGTCGCGCGTCAAATCGTGCTTTTGTCCTTGTTCTGGATAAATGTCTACTGCCTTCGATGCCTAATATATGAGCTTTCCGTTTCTCGAGTCGAACGATATAGCCGAGAATTACAGAGCCATTGCGCCAGTAAGGTTTATGTAAATATATGGAATGTGTCGAATAATGATATACTGTAACTGTCTGTCTATGCATTATTTAAAACTGATATGCATTTTTGTGACTAAAGTTGATATGATAAATTTAGAGGGCTATTCGTCTCAAGAAAATTCGAAGGACATGGCCAAATTAATTAAGTAGATCACAATGGCATTGAGACGCGTGTGCACAACTCCAAGTTGTAAGGTACGTTGTTATAAACTCGGAATAAGCCTATTAATAGTAAATTCTAAATGAACAATCGCAATGTCGCGGTAATCCTACTTGACTTTACCAACGTCGCATTACTTTGAAATTCAAAGCCGTATAATAATATTATAATTACACAATTCACGTATAGAATAAGTAGTCAGGCGTAATATGCGTTACCTCAGCTCTTTCGAGAATGAATACCTTAGAAAACCGTTAACATTACACATGAATAACATAAGATGTTATATTATCGATAAAGGACAATGCCAACGGATAATGTAATTTTGTCCCTAAATACGAATTTTTCGCGATGTACCTCTGAGTATATTGTACAAAACCGTAGTACACAATCAACACAATTTTCTGTTGATACCTTTCGAAAATTCTACATTTTTACCGATTCTATATCAAAAGCAGGACTTTTACAAAATTCAAATTTCGAAGCAAATGGTACACAAAGCTCGTTGTTATCGATTTCCTCTTCTCGGTACACGGTAAATAGTGGCAGAGTATTTCCAAACGTGAGGTGTATATGGTGTACACGTTTACGAACGGTACATAGAAATCTCTTTTCGTACGCCAATATAGTCGTTGAAGTAAGAATACGTTCCTTGATGTTCCCGCAACAGAGTTCGCTTCTTCCGAGTAATGTGCCACTCGCTTATTTGCCAGTCCGCTTTGTCGAGAGAAAGATAAGCACAATCCAACACCTGTCTACATTAGCGCTAGATTATAACTGTTATTAGATTCGGATATATATAATTTTTTTCTCGTCCTCTGATTTTATTCTTTCGAGACAATATTATCAATTCGTAACTGTTTTGTAACTCTAATATAATAAAAATTACCGGCATTAATAAAGGTTTTGACTATAGTAGTGATTTATTACTTGCATGTATTACATTTTTGACTTTCTGATCTTGCAGTAATATATATATATTGATACGATATATTAAAACTGCGAATACCAATTAGTCTTTAGCTATGATATATTAAATATACAGGATAAACAAATCTTGCTAAAATTCAAATATAGTACTTTCGAAAAATATGTAAATCCACAGTCCTTCTTTTAACTTTCTCCTTATAGCTATATATTTATGCATTAATTTACTTAAAATTCTAAACGCTTCTTCGTTCCTTACTTTTACCAGGAAGATTGTAAAATTGTATTCATTCACCTTGCAAAGCGTTTGGAATTCCAAATTAGCAACTTCACTTCGAGAAAATTAGCTACATTAATTATCGAGATCTAGACGAGAATTAGTACCTTATAATCTAATTTATATGATTATGCTGTGTGCGAGGATTAAAGTCTAAAATTTTCATTA
The DNA here is from genome assembly GCA_900490025.1 of Megastigmus dorsalis. Classification (NCBI taxonomy): domain Eukaryota; kingdom Metazoa; phylum Arthropoda; class Insecta; order Hymenoptera; family Megastigmidae; genus Megastigmus; species Megastigmus dorsalis. Next base: position 4,676 of record UELU01139217.1, on the reverse strand, counting down.
TCTCGTCTATACGGTTTAACATTCCCCACGTTTCTAAAAGAAAGAAATTAAAGTTAAGAGTAGATCTTGTTCTGCCGGTTTCACGAGAACAGAGCAAAAATACTATCAAGATTATTTAAGGGCACATTGTACATCCTGAACCTAATTTGCAATGCAAAACCCATGATTTAAACATGCATGGATTTAGATAGTACCACATAAAACATGATCCGCGGTGAAAATTTCACGTGACGGTGATTCGAGAAATAATATCACGAATTACCTATTTAATATTACGTACACGGTATTAAACAGAATTTCAAAGCAATGAAAAATGTAAATATACATTATTTATATTAATAACTATCTTTTTTTATCTCTAAAACATCTGAATTTTCAAGGGTGTGACTCATTATAAGCCGAGAGAGATCCCCACTAATGCATCGAAAACTACTTCAAGCCGATATCTTGACATCCACCCCAAACTTCGTTTAAATCTTTCCTCGAACTCCTCTCTGTGCCCTCTTAACAGATCGAAAAACTAACTTTCCACTCGACTTTCATCGGTAATTAGCATTCAAAGCTGCAAGATCCCAAAGTCAGGGGAGGCCTTGTAGGAGAAGGAGAAGGGAGGCCTTGTCCCCCTCATCGCGAGATTTATATGCATGAAAGAGCGTCGGTCTCGAAGAGAGTAAGAGAGAGAGAGAGAGAGAGAGAGAGACCCGGCGCAAAAGAAATTAAAACTAGTCCTGCCGAAAAGTTACAACTACCCCGACTCACGAGCTTTTGATTATCCCGCCAGACGTATAAGAGGCTCTCCTCTTGGCTGAACTCGCACACAAAGTTGAGAGCTAGACTACTAAGACTGTGCGACTACGACCTGTGCGAAGTTGACTATCTTGCGCAGTCGGTCGCGCGAGAGCGCATTTCATGAACAATGAAACGAGACGCGAATACGGAGTAAAAGTCGTACGCTAATTTCCGCGAGCGTAGGATTGTACATTTGCTCCTCTGATGAAAAAGCACATCTTTAAAGTTAAACGCGATCGTGTAGAGGTGGAGAGCGTGTTAAATTGTATTGTCTGACCGTGTTCCGCAGTTTCTACTGGTTGCGCGCGAACGCTAGTAACTCGTGTTACTTTTCCGCCGTGCGCGATTGAAAGTTGGAAAATGCAATAAAAAATAAAGCTGACTATTGCGTCTATCGTATTTTTTCAGTAAATCAAATTACTGAATTTTTTAGCCTCCATTAGTGGATAGTCAAGATTATCGTTCACGTGACGCGCGTTTAATTCGTGTCGCCGATCTTCATCGGAGCAAGAGTAGTTGTAAAAATGGCACATAAACTTGTGATTAACTTGAGTAAAACTAAAATATATTCTAGTATAATTATAGTTTACTACTTAGCTATTACTTCGACTTATACCGTAGTTTATTACATCTATATATGCGATATTTTTCGCAACTGCTTTCGTAGTCGATGAGGAGGCAGATTCTTATAATAAAGATTGATTAGTTAGAACCAAATTTAGAAGCTGATATCTGTCTCGTAAAAGATAAAATAAAAGACAAATTTCTTTTTATTATTCTTTTTTTAGATTTTTATAGATTTCTACGTGCACAAATTCTATCGTGTAGAATAATATATTTTATTTAGATGATTTTCGATTAAATCGTAACAACTTAATACAAAAATTCAAAAATTCCTCCTAATATATTAAAAGCACTTTATTAGATTTTAGATTGTTTTACAATATATTGAATTGACATTAAAATATGCCATATATAAAACCCAGCTTGAAAATAAAAAAAAAAGGAAAATTAAAATCTTCAGTTTTCTTTATTTATCAAAGTACGAGAGATTAATTTTGAAATTTTTCATAATGTGGTAAATATGTGTCCTGAAATTGTATATATGAATGTGTTCAAACAAGAATATTTTATCATAGTCATTATGAAGTTTTAATTTCCAGACCATGATACGGTCAAGGAGTTGTTTATTTTGCTTGAAAACCAAGCGGTCGCAGCATAGAACATTTTTCAACAAAATTTTTTAACCCAAGTCATAAAACCATCCTAGCCAGGGTCGAAGATCGATGACAAAGTCATAAAAAATAAATGGCTCTATCGTAGCAATCTACTAAAACCCATGTTAATACATGTAATATAATATTTCGACTGATAAAATAAAATTAAAAAAAAAAAACAAAGTTTAGCTCACGTCATTTTTTATGATACCGATAGTTTCAACAACAATATACTGAAGTAGAGCACGTGTAGTAAATTTTTTCTATAATAATTTTATAGTATATTTTTTTTATTCGTTTTGTATTAATTGTTAAAAAGTTCAAAAAATAATCGTCATACTAGAAAAAACTACTAAAGCTGAATTGAAGAAAAAGCTCATCAGTTGAAAGAAATATTCTACAAATACAATCCAAGCAAATCTGCCATGAAAAAGTTCGCATCAGCTGTACGAATCTTAGCAAAACGAAACCATAAAGCACCGCCCCGAGGAAAACAGAAAAATCTCTCAAGCTAAAAGCACAAATAAGCCAATATATAAAGCCGAAAGGTCGGTAGAACCAGCGCAATAACAAAGGCCCCTCCCCCAAAACATCACCTCCAAAAAATCATCCAGCATAATCCTAAAGCAACGTGTAAATCACCAAGACGCATATATACGTTGCACGCACTAAGTCTATTACCAATCTCCCTCCTCCATACACACACACGAAGTACTCGCGCAAAGCAAAGTGGCGCAAAGAGACCGAGCAGACTCCCGCCCCACACGCGCACACACAACACACGCACAAAGCCGCGCGAGAGCACGGCAATAGGGGTTTAAAGCGATACAGCTATATAGCAGGATACGCGATCCTTGGGAGCTCTAATTAATGAGCTGTTAGACGCAACAATCCGGGACGGTAAACCATGTTCACACACACACACACACACACACACGTCCCGCGCGGGCTCTGACAAGTCCCTCGCCACCAACCCGTGTCCCTCGCCGTAAACGCACAAAGCTGTAAGACTATGCGTGCGCACGGCTGGCTAGGGGGGCTGATTCGATTACTGTGCAAGTGTGCGACCCCGAGAAATTGCATCGGATAGATAAGTGCCCGCGACTACGCCGAAGCACTCCAAACTATATATACATATAATAATAGTGCATAGTCGTCTCTCGTCCTGCACGTGGTATATATACCGACTCGCTTGCAGCGGCGCGAGACTATAGGTCCTTTCCAGCTCGTTAGAAGGGATCGAATTCCAATTCCCGAACTATTTTAACGCGTGCTCTTCATCCATCTCCCTCCTCTCCCCCGCGCGAACGCGCCACGACCTCCCGTATCGAGAGATTCTTTCGTTAATTAAAAGAGAGACCAGCCAAGCTCGAGGAGAGCTATGTCGTACCGTACATTAGTCATCTTAAGCGTGTGGATCGAGTCTCTCTTTTTTTTTCTACGCAGCGCTGCGGAGGCGATTGAAAGAAGGGAGAGAGAGAGAGAGGGGGGGATATAGATAACTCTTTATTTTGTTACGAAACAAAAAGAAAATGCAATAATTTTAAAATACATAATTATTTGATAAACAGAAGTTTGTTCGATACAAATTATCAGTCACAGTATTTCAATATCAAAAAGAGCATAAAGTAGAAAATCAGTCTTATCCATTTTCACTATACATATAAAACAACCACACTACAGATAATATATATATATAAAGATTAGTCTAAAAAGAGGTATCCCAGTGTGCATCACCGGGACCGAGCGACTAAGAAAATAGAGAGAAACAGAGAGAAAGAGAGATAGAGAGTGATGGTGGACACGGGGAAAGCTAGCCCTCGCCCCTCCCCCCTTACCCACCAATAGATGACGTTTAATCTACTCATTTCCTGACTTCCCACGTGTGTGCCTTATCCATCAGGGTCGCGATGATTGGCTGCAGGACCCTTCTCTGCCCTACCCTTGGTAAAGATGGAAGTGGTAATCTATAGAGTTCTACAGCTGATTTGCGTCTGATGGCTATTTATTTTCGATCGATCGAATGACGGAGCTGGCTGATCGTGCACTTTGCACCACGGAAATTGTTTACGAGCTTACGGAAATTAAAGCTTTTCACATTATCACAATAACTTCAACTAGAATCTGTTTCTTTTTCGTACGTATATAGCGTGTTTTTTTATGATTACCCTGCGCTCGTAAATGCAAAAGAAAATAGATTTACTTGACTTTTTCTACTTCTAGTTTTTAGCAGAAATTTGATAAAAGGGATATATATTTCTATTTTAAATGCGTATGCATTACTCCGAGTCTTACGTACACGTGTTAATTTTAGTTTATACGCGCTCGCGTGTCAGTCATAATTTGAGACTAATTAGGAAATATTCGCGCGAGATATACGGTTTGCGGCTAAATGCTATTTGCATGCAGTTTGTATGTAAATTAAGATGCACGAGCGGTGCCGTGGCTTTTCGGAGGAATAAAATTAGTCGTGCGTTGTACTAAAAAGCCGCCGTTAGGTACATCGGACGTCGGGTGCGAGAAATGCTTCTTTTTATGAAATAAACCGCAATTTCAACCCGTCCGTCGAGGGGTGTTTCCTCCACGAGGCTTGAAATGACGCAGGAAACGAAAGTGTATTTCCAAGGACTTATTTGTCCACCCAGCTCGCTGTTGCCATTGACGCCCCCC
>UELU01139214.1:6629-26573 GCA_900490025.1 Megastigmus dorsalis | reverse complement strand
GAAATTTTTATAATTTTGAAAATTTTTAGCTGCCATCTTGGATTCACCATTATGAATTTGGCAAAACTAATAGCAGTATTATATCTACAATCTTAAATTTAGAAAAATAATTAGCAAATTTATTATCAGCGACCCAAAAAACTCCATATACCAATTTTCATAAATTTGAACAATTTAAAAATTTTGACCGCCAAATTGGATCCGCCATTTTGAATTTTAAAAAACTAATATCAAATTTATTATCAGCGACCCAAAAAACCCCCATATACCAATTTTCATAAAATTTGAACAATTTTGAAATATTTTGGCCGCCATATTGGATCCGCCATTTTGAAGTTTGGAAAACTAATAGCAGATTCATTATCAGCGACCCATAAAAAAACCCACAAACTGATTTTCGCGATCATTGATCACGAACAAGTTGTTTTATTCAAAAATACTAGAATAAGTGAAAAAATTTATCTTTAGGCCACCATATTGGATGCCGCCATGTTTAATTTCAAATAACCATAGGGGGGATTTTGAAGATTACGGTCCATGGACGCAAAAAATGTATAGTTTGAAAAAATTGGCTTCCAGTTTGGATGCAAAAATATAGAACAAAACTTTTTTTTTATCAAAATTTCTTGTTTTTTGTTAAATAAACAATTATAAATTTTTTAATGTGCATTTTTTTAAATTCTGACTTCAGCAATCGAAAGATCAGGAAATTTTACATCGGTAATGATGTTTTTCGATTTTTTTCACAAACAATTGCACAGTTAGTTATGCTGCTGGAAAAAATATGTAGAAAGTGTCCTTTTGGTCCTTAATGGGTTAACATAAGACATTTTTTTATATTACTTTTAGGTTCGAAACATATTTTAAGACTGATTTTAAGACTGATTAAGATAGTACGCCTATGATATCATAGACAGACTGATTGCAATTTACTAACTATTATAAGACTGATGAAGAGTATTATTAGAATTGTATTATTATAAAAATATGTATGCAAAATTGTATGATTATATTGGAAAATGATTTTTGTATATTTATACAAATAAAAGAATATTTATCTCTCTCTCTCACACACGCCTCTCACTTCGCTCTTGCCTGTGACGAGTATCTAATGTACACTCGTCACTAATTCAAATATTCGCGCTCACCCAGTAGGGGGATAGGGCGAAAGTCAGAAGCTAAAGATAGGGTGGAAATTTTTTTTAAGTCCACTCACTGCGCCTGCTTCCAAGCTCTCGGGAAGACTCCCTGAGCAAAGGAGGAGTTAAATAAACGAACTATATAATTCCGCAACACTGACAGAGACTTCACCACTACACTCTGCGGTATGTCATGAACACTCCTCGCCTGTGATGAAAAATGGAAAATGGCGAGAACAACATCAGAAAAATTTATTGGTTTGAAGGAAAAACCATCTTCAGACGCGGATAAATTATGTCCATTTCATCGTCTATGTTTTCATTGGGTGCGATGCTTATCCGGGGTGAAACCGTGCTACTCCCCCCTGTTTTCAGGCAAGAGGCCAAGGTTATGCATTTCCCTCTTTTTTCTTCTCTTTTTTCTGATCAAAAGCATCATTTAAACGACTGCTTAGAAAAAAGGTACTCGCTTGATCCATGCGCTCCTCAACTCATCCAACAACGCAGCACTCGCGATCATTTTATAGCATCTGTGCTTAGCGTTATGTTTGTTAATGAGAAGCTGAAGCTCAGTCCCAATCCATGGTGCTTTACATTTTCGAGGAGTTACGATTTTTAATGGAGCAAGTTCATTTATAGCTGCCATGAGATTGGAACTAAGACTCAAGCGCTCCATCAGGTCAAAGTCCGGCTTTAATATATTTGGTTCAAATGACAACGAGTGGCAGCGACACAACAATTCATTTAGCTCCTCAAAATTTATCTAACGATAATCTCTATAACTAAAAACATCCTTTGAAGGAGAAACTATGCAAAGGTCGATAGTGACATCAATAATGTTGTGTCTCCTGCGAAAAAGTGCCAAGTTGTTCCCATAGTCACGTATAGTATCGTTATCGTCAACAAGCATTCCGTCGATCCACGAATGAGACGTGCCAAATGTTCTTAAGGAAGACTTCATTCGCTAGATTTCGAATAAACTCTGCACCTCCACCGGTCGACAACAAATCCACATTCAGATCGCCCATAATTATCTTGTGGCTATAGTTACCGCACAAATCCCGCAATGATGAAAGAAAATCAGGATCACTATGAAATGCTACTTTGGCGGCCATTATATTATCCTAACTAAGACCGGTGGTGAGTTGCCCCTTTGTACATAAGATATTCTGGTATGAGTGGTTTTGTAGGACCAGTAATGTTGGAAGATGATAAAACTTTGACTTTAAAATCATTGCAGATGAACAGGGCAACACCACCACCTTGAATGTTACAGTCAATACGTATACGTTAAACTAAAACCCTCAATCTGAACTAGACTGTCATCGACGACTGGGCCAAGCCACGACTCCGCGAGAGAGAGAGAGAGAGAGAGAGATATATAAGTTTATTAGCAAAAAATTACAAAAATGAATGCGTCTAATAGCCTCAGGGTAAAATATACTACATAGTTTTATAATAATCAATCTTATTAGTTTTATAATTACAATCAGTCTTTTTCCTTCCATAATATCACAGACTTACAATACATATAATTAACAGTCTTAACATTGCAGTACAGTAATTAGTAATATCACGGAGCGTCATAAATAAAATAATACATATAAACGTAAAACAAAATAATTCAGTCTATATCTATCAGTCATGAGGTAAAATTCTCTTCCACTCATCCCATTCATACGCACTCTCAAGCTAACAAATATACTCACACTTTTAAAAATAAGGTCTATGGGACAGACAAAATAAGTTAATAACAAAAATTAAGGTCTACCCAAAAAGTGTAACGTGTAAGTCTATATAACTGAATATGTTCAATCATTAAGCCGCAAGTGAAGCTCTTGCAAAGAGGGGCTAAGCATCATGGTCAAAAAGATATTCATAGATCGTCGCCTTGAAACCGCTCAAAGATGGTAGGTTGCGCAGAGAGCCCTGGAGAGAGTTCCAAACGCGCGAACACCGCACCTGGAAGAATCTCATTCCAGTCTCCGTACGCACTCCTAGTATCGAGAGTTCTTGTGCATCACCCCTGCTAGTTCCCCTGGACTGGTGTTTATGAAAAAATGCCGCTAACTACTCAGGTTTTTGGAATCGAAGGACTTTTATATATAAGGATAGCGGCAAAATACACCCTAAGATTGTCAACGCGCAACCAGCTCAGTTGCTGTCTACCGTGTGACACACTTAGCACGCACCGCTTTTGAATTAAGTTTATTCGTAACTGGATAGAAAAATAGAAGTGCAGCAGGTCTCATTCGATGTTATTTTGTAAGCAGAATTCAATGGTATAGCCAGAATTAATGTAAAAATTTTGATTCAAATGATAAAAAATTTATTTTCCGAAAACAATTTTTTAGCGAATATTTCTGCCATATTCTTGTAGATGGGATAAAAATAAGTCGAAATAGTCATTTTTGGTTAGCGATAATATTTTTATCCTTTCGTAATAAATATTAGAAATATTTATTATTCATCGTCATTGCCGAAATTACGGGAATGCAGCAACTTCACTCCGGTCTCTGATGATCTCGGAAAAAAGGGTTTTGAAGGTAACGGAGAATACCGACTATAGGGAGTGTTGTTTTGTCAATTTATTGATATCGTCAGCAAAAATTGAGATGGAGGAAAATTGATAATAGATGGCGGAAGGTGAATATTTTCAGCATTGCATTATTTCTTCAAAAGTGGAAAAATAATGAATTAATTTATAATTAACCTCGTTAAAAAGGATTCTGCTGCATATTTTGGAAATTTAACTCAGATTTTCCGAGCAAAGTATAAGTCAAGATGTACTTTTCTACGAATGATTTCTGAAATAACAGAACTAGTAGTGATTGCAGATTGTGAATCATGCACGCCTAATTATTAGTTAATTATTTTTTTTTTAATTATATGAAATCTATTAAAATATATTTTATTAGATTGTTTGAAATCTATTGTAAATTTTTTGTGGTGAACGTTTTCTAGTCAACGTTTGAATAGAACGTGGAAGTTCAAGCTGTGTTCACTATTACAAAGCCCTGTAAATGTCGGTTAGTTTTCTATACGAGATAGTATTTTGATCTATATGCATAAGCATTGCTGACAAACATTTTTAACACTTTATTACCTACGGATTTCAGTTTTGGAATTCAAAATTTAATAACCAGATTCAGTTTTAAGCCTAAGAGTGAACGAAAAATCTTAAATTTTAGACTAACAGATCTTAATCCCCTGGTTTAATGTTCTCTAATGGACAAGAATATCCAAATTGGAATCTTCATTTACATTTTATAAACTTGAAAAAATTTGTGTTACAATAGAAATTGAAGAAATTGCCGCAGTATTTTCTGCTGGTACTTTTGAATAATGACTTTAAATATGGATACTTTTTTAACGATAATTTGATTTTTTTCCAATTCTGATATATATGTTCCTGCAGAGTTTAGATATAGGGACTGACAAGGAATCCTCTCGAACCCGACCCTCGAAAGATACCCTGATTTTTTAATATGTTAAAGTACATAAAAAATCATTAGACACTTGTTTTTTTACGTGCTAATTCGTCGATTTAGGGGGTAAAATTCGCCCTTAAAGTTTACCCTCAAAAACAGTTTTTTTTAAATATCTCAAGAACTATTTGGACCTTTTTAATAAAATAAACGCCATTTTATTTCTTATAAAAAGGCGCTTGCACTAGCACTGTTTTACGACAAGGGGTTGCATCCCCTATTTTCTGTAAGGGTATACGTTATTTCTTTTTACCTTTTATTTGTACTAAAATTTTTTAATAAGATCTATGGGATTAAAAATCATTCTATTATAAAGAAATTAAATATTCAAGTTGACGTGTCTCACAGGGTCTTTTCAAAAAAATGATGTGAAGGGGTGAGTTTAACATAAAATAAAAATATCGATTTTTAGCACTATAAAAATTAATTTTAACGTATTTTTGCACTTGAAATATTGGAACGCTTATTTTAAGCATTATTATGCATTAAATAATTAATTAGCATTATGTTTCCGGGGGTTGATTTCACTCTGTCTACTATAATATCGTTATAGGATTATGAATGTAATCATTTCATTTTGTTTTTTTTTATATTATTATACTGATACTTCATACATTTAAAATTAAATCTTTTCTTTTGCTCCATAATCAAAATTTCTATCGCAGCCATCGGAATCACCTCCTGTTTCAACGTCATTTGTATATAAAAACTGTAACTGGGCTGAATTTACTGTGTGCAGTACCGGTGTACTGCTTCCATACAAATGCGAGACTCTCTTGATGAGACTTACGATCGTTAGCGCCGTGTTACACTCATGATGCTAGCTGCTCAGTATTTGCACAGTGGAAACGCTTTTCCACTATGCCCGCGGAGGCGGCGGTAATCGTGGGAAAATAAGGGAAAGGTGTGACTACAACTAAAAAATAATAACGATGTGACTCTACTTAACACTCGTATATTCTTTGTAATCTTTACAATGGTTCTTAACAAATATTTGTGAACCGAGAACGCAGTTACTCGCGCGCAAAACCACACACACACGCACACGCGGATCGCCGTTTGCGGTCCGCCGCAATAGTACAATCAGTACTTACTCGCTGTGTTGCCCTGTACTCTTTACGTACTGGCTCTCGCTCGACTCTTTAAGCAGTTGCAGTGGCCTGCAGTCCAGTGCAGCTCACGTCGTAGGAGTTGTGGGTAGATCTTCATGCACACTCACAAACACACTCTTATCGCGTCGCGCAGCTATCTTTCGCGGTGTCTCTCTCGACCGTTACGAGTCGCGACGGAAATCGATCTGACGAGCGCGATCGAATTATCCTATCGCGCCGTCTCTTTGTAACTCGCGAGATCGCCTATCTCTCTCTAATTCGACACTTGCCACGCTCGCTGTCCTGCTCATCATCCTCGGTGCTTGCGCGCCGTCGGATCGAGCGCCCAATCGAATTAACGATTGAATCTTCGATTATCATCCAATAATTTATAAACTTCTGAAACTTCAACCAATAGATTATGGCTATATAACTAAACAACAGAGTTTTTATAGACAAACAACGTTGAAACAGGGGGTGATTCCGATAGCTGAGATAGAAATTTTGATTATGGAGCAAAAGAAAAGATTTAATTTTAAATGTATGAAGTATCAGTATAATAATATAACAAAAATAAAATGAAATGCTTACATTCATAATCATACAACGATATAGTAGACGGAGTGAAATCAACCTCCGGAAACATAATACTAATTAATTATTTGATGCATAATAATGCTTAAAATAAGCGTTCCAATATTTCAAGTGCAAAAATATGTTGAAATTAATTTTTATAGTGCTAAAAATCAATATTTTTAATTTATATTAATCTCACCCCTTCAAATAATTTTTCTGAAAAGACCCTCTCAGACACGTCAACTTTAATATTTAATTTCTTCATAATAGAATAATTTTTAATCCCATAGATCTTAATGAAAAATTTTAGTACCAATAAAACGTAAAAAAGATCACGTTTGCCCTTACAGAAAATAGGGAATGCAGCCCCTTGCCGTAAAACCGTGCTAATGGCGTTTATTTTATTAAAAAGGTCCAAATAGTTCTTGAGATATTAAAAAAAAAAACTGTTTGTGAGGGTAAACTTTAAGGACGAATTTCACCCCCTGAATCGGCGAATTAGCACGTAAAAAAAACACGTGTCTAATGATTTTTTATGTACTTTAACATATTAAAAAATCAGGGTACCTTTCGACGGTCGGGTTCGAGTTTCCTTGTGAGTGCCTTAGGTCATCGTATAGACAGACTCTTAGCTCTACACAGATGTATGTCTGTATGAATGTATGTATGTCAGAAAGTATGTGTAAAAGTATGGAAAATGGTATGGCAGAAAGTATGCCTAGAAGTATGGACAAAAGTATGGTAGAACATATGCCTACAGGTATGTCGAATATGACAGATAAAAGTCGTGGAGATGTTATCAATCGTAATTATCAGTAAAGTAGATATTTTTGTACTTACAGAATTATTCTTTGATCCAGTGTGCATAGTGTTGCTGCACATTGCGTACTAACGATTTTCAATTGCGAAACTGAAATCCGTGGGTAATGAAATGTTAAAAATGTTTGTCAGCAATGCTTATGAATATAGATCAAAATATTGTCTCGCATAGAAAACTAATCGACATTTACAGGGCTTTGTAATAGTGAACACAACTTGAACTTCCACTCTCTATTCAAACGTTGACTAGAAAACGTTCACCATAAAAAATTTACAACAGATTTCATACAATCTAATAAAATATATTTTAATAGATTTCATATAATTAAAAAAAAAATAATTAACTAATAATTAGGCGAGCATGATTCGCAAACTGCAATGTTAAGCATCTACACTACTAGTTCGGATATTCCATATAACCTTCGTAGAAGAGTTCATCTTGGCTTATACTTTGCTCGGAAAATCTGAGTTAAATTTTCAAAATATGCAGCAGAATCCTTTTTAAAGAGTTTAATTATAAATTAATTAATTAATTATTTTTTCACTTTTGAAAAAATAATGCAATGCTCAAAATATTCATCTTCCCCCATCTATTATCCTCCATCTCAATTTTGCTGGCGATATCAACAAATTAACAAAGCAACACTCCGTATAGTCGGTATTCTCCGTAACCTTAAAAACACTTTTCCGAGATCATCGGAGACCGGAGTGAAGTTGCCGCACTCCGCTCGCCGCTCCGTAACGTGACGACGACGAACCCTGCTGGAACGGTCATTTTAGTGCCGTAATTTAGGCAACGACGATGAATAATTAATATTTCTAATATTTATAACGAAAGGATAAAAATATTATCGCTAACCAAAAATGACTATTTCGACTTATTTTTATCATGTCTACAAGAATATGGCAGAAATATTCGCTAAAAAATTTCTTTTCGGAAAATAAATATTTTATCTTTTGAACCAAAATTTTTATATTATTCCTGGCTATACCATTGAATTCTGCTTACAAAATAATATCGAATGAGACCTGCTGAACTTTTATTTTTCTATCTGGTTACGAATAAACGTAATTCATAAGTGGAACGTGCTAAGTGTGTCACGCGGTATAGGGGGTGATGTGCTCGTCCCTCCTAACCCCATTAATATATCTCACATGCATTACTCAGTCTCTGTAGCCGGATTCTTTGTTCGTCGGACGCGTCAAGACAAACTACAGCGCAGTAGTCAAGATGAGGTAAAAGTAAGGTTTTAACCAGTCGTCTGCGTAGGCTTTATTGACTTTTTTACTTATAAAGTCAACCTGTGGTTTCCACGTCAATTTGCTATCTAATGTAACACTGAGACTAACAACGGCTTCGGAAAAAGGCACGAGCGCTCCACCACCAGAGAGAGAGAGAGAGAGAGAGAGAAAGAAAGGTAGATAGATATTTGTTTATTTGTAAATATTTACAAAAAAAATATAACCTATATAATTACACATATTTTCCTTTTAAATTACAATAAAATTACAACAAGTCGAGATTATTATTGCACTTACTATGATATCACAGATTTGCTCAGATAAACTAAACTATTTACAAATCAGTCTTAAAATATTGCACAAATCTATTGCTAATAATATCACAGCGTGTCGCATAAAATACAAATAAATAGAAGTTTCAAAATCAATCGATATCTATCATATAACAATACATTTAAAAATAGAAGTCAATCATTCACTCTACTCATTCATTCGACGACACACTCACGCTAATAAATACACTCACACTTTAACATCAATGTATAGGGGACAAAACGAAATAAGGTAACATGCAGCTTATTCGATTGCCCCTAGTGCGACGTGTAAGTCATTCAATTTATAACTAAAACTTGTGCTTATCGGAAAAGCTATTCACACCATTGGAAAGCTGAGGAAAAAATACATAAAACTTATGTATTACATGTTTTGAATAAGTTCATTTAAGTACCGTAAACACGCGTTCAAAGTAGCGTGTTATGACACTCGCGCGCCGCGGCTAGGAGAGTTGACGTGAAATGCCTCATGTACTACGCCACATACAGTACGTCGGCAATCAGAATCTTATACGTAATTTGAATTGCAACTGACGCGTCCAGCAACTTGGATAGTTCTAGACCAGAATATCAGATATTAAAAAAGAGAAAAATTTGGAATTTATGGCAGCATTCAATTAACTGGATTATTTGGCGACAAAATAAATTGGAATTTTAATTAGATATTTTTAAAACAGTTTGTTGCGTAACTAAAAATTTTTTTTGGCATTACAGCGGTACATCGGAATATCAAAAATTGAACAATATAAAAATTCAAACTAGTGAATTTTTTTTTTCGGTACGATAAAATCTAAGGATTTTTTTTGTGTTTTTCTGTAATTCTCGAATTGAAAAGAATATAACACGGAGCAATTTGGTATTAAATTTTTTTTTCTCTCCATTCGCATAAATTAAATTTTTTTTTTCTCTATTTAAATTAAAAATTTTTTTTCTTCTGCCTTCACTAAACCTGATGTATAAAATCGTAACGCTGAAATAAAAATTCGAAAAGAAAATTAATTTATACAAGTAACTTTTACACAGTTAAATTGGAATTATAAATTCGTTTCAATTTAGTTAATAAAATTTTTTTTTGAGTCGCGATGAATCTTGAAATCCCAGATTTTTTAAATGCAACCCCAGAATTGCAGCCGCAATCTGCGATACAAATATGGGCGGAAAATCTATCAGTAGCAGATCTGTTAAAACAATTAGCGAAACACTCCTTAAATAGTATAGATCCATTTTTAAGTGATTGGCCGACAAGACGTAGTTTATTATCCGTCGGGATGGATAGATATCGCGATACAATCTGGGCAGGACCGCGAGTAAATTTCGCGTTTTCTTCAACGGTAACGGCAAATCAAAGGACACACGCGCGGCCGGATTTTGAATGTCATTTAAATAATCTTACGTATGATTTAAACTCACGCGAAGCCGACCGGAACAGAAGTGCGAATCAAATGACCACCAAGACGTTAGGCGAAAATATCCATACCAATCCGAGACTAAACGCAGAAACCAGGACTACCGTTCATTTAGCGCAGAATATTAGCCAATCACAAGAAAATCGGACAAATACTACATATTTTCCACCATATTCTCTAAATGGATTGCCTACCAGACAGAGGGTATCAAGGATAAACCATGACTACGAGAATCAAGGAAGACCGATACCTCAAGTCACAACGTCCAGTCAAGAGCTCAGGCCGATTCAATCATTCGATCCACTCAGCACTACAGTAGTGACAGCATATAAATTTAATCCACGAAAATTAATAAAAGACTGGAAAATTAAATTTACTGGTGGATCAGAGTCAAGCGCAGAAGAATTTCTGTGTAGAATTGAGGAATCGAGAATCGGCACAGAAATAACAGATACAAATCTGTTAGAAGCCTTGCCAGATCTATTAGGCGATATGGCGGCGAAATAGACCAGACTGGAAAGAATAAATGGGCGCTTTTGACAAGACTTTATTCAAGATTTTAGAGAACACTATGGAGATCCAAACTTTCAAGTGAGAATCCAAGCAGAAGCTTTTTCGAGAAAACTAGGACCTGGTGAACCAATCACGGACTTCATTACAAACTATCGCTTAATCCTGCGATACCTGCACCCACAGCTGACATTAGCCGATCAAGTGCCGATGACTTATAATAATCTGCATCCAGATTATCGAGACACAATAAATAAACGAGAAGTTAAATCGTTTCGAGACATTGAAATACTGGGTAAAGAGTATGAAGCATCCGTGATCACCAGGGAAGAATATTAGGCCCCTCCGAAAAAGAAAACTCAACATTACCTAAAATCTATCGAAAACCGCCAAGGTAAAAATAGCTTGACCGTGGTTGGGGAAGAAGCTAAACTAATAAATCGCAAAAACTGAAAAGAAAACCGTGTAAAAGTCACGACACGGAGTCAAAGACCTCGCAGCGAGACAAAACCAAACCTTCAAAAGCAAGGGACAGCGACAAGAGAAGCGAAGTAAAGAAAGATCGACGTGGCTGTCAAGGTTGGGGGACATTGGGCTAAAGACTACCCATCGCCAAAAAAGGAAAGACGAACCCAAAAACGGAATGACAATAAACGTTCAGAACCACAACAGAAGGTTTCGGAAAACTAATCTCGCGAGGCTTGGAGAAGACAAAGATCCTCGCAGGAAGCAAAAAGTCTCCAACGAATAACAAGTTGTTAATTAAAACCGAGACAAATCCAGTCGACTTAAGGAGCGATACGATCGAGGGCAACATGGTACCGGCACATCAAGAGTTCGATACGGAAATGGAAAAATTCCATATTCAATGGGACGCCATGAAAAAAGAGATGGAAAATCTCAAAATTCCCATCGAACCAGATACAAACGCCAACCAGAAAACCTCTTCAAAGAGAAAAATAAACGCTTCGGAATCATACCTCAAGTCTATAAAGGAAACTAACGCTTCAATGAATCAAAAAGCGAAAGAAAAATCAAAATTCCGAATAGGTGAGCCAACGGAGTTGGGAAAATTCCGAGAGGTGAGTGAAATTGTCACCCCCTTGGACCAGAAATATACCAAGATAATAGATTTTTTTTAAAAGTGCCATAGTGGAGTGATCGCTAGTGGACTCCGGTGCATCCAAGACGTACGTAGGAGAAAAGTTCGCTGAGAAGTTCGGCATCGGGGTTTTCGATACTGCAGATGCGTGAACGATCAGATTAACAAAACACTCGAAAAGATTTCAGGGCAAATCAGAGTAACCATGGTAATCAGAGGCACGATTAACGAAATGGTCATTCGTATCGTGAAGGCGCTAGCATATGAATCTGTCCTTTGACGCCTTGGAAGTATTTGAAATTGAGATAAATTTCAAATCCCGAGAGTGTCGTATGGCTGGCAGTCCTCCTATTCCGATACATGATAATACTTTCGAGACAGATGATGAAATAGCAAGTATTTCAGAACTAAGTGATAGTCAAACAGAAATACTAGAAGAGATGCTGAACGATTTAATACCCGTTTGACAGGAAAAACTGGGCACGTCCAATCTGGGTATACACTCGATAGACGTACAAGGAAATAAGCCGATAAAGCAACGGTACTGCACAGTATCGCCAAAGATCCGCGGAAAAATGTAAGCAGAAGTGGATAAAATGCTAGAAGATGGCACTATAGAACCACCGAGAAGTAATTGGTCAAGCCCAATAGTCATGGCTAGAAAATCTAACAGTACATTAATAAACGAATTAATAAAAAAGGATGCCTATCCTCTACCAAGGATGGATGAGATACTAAAACAGCTAAGCGCAGCGAAATTTATAAGTATCATAGATCTGAGTCAAGCATACTTACAAGTACCATTGGAGGCAAATTCCAAGGAATTGACAGCCTTTCCGGTTCCAGGCCGAGGACCTGCCACATTCCAAAGAATTATTGACAGAGTCATAACACCAGAACTAAAACCTTAAGCATTTTCGTATCTGGACATCGTAGTTGTCTCAGAAACTTTCGAAGAACATTTAACATGGCTAAGGAGAGTTCTAATAGCAGTGCGAGACGCGGGTCTCACCATCAATCGGGACAAGTCAATTTTTGGTTGCAATGAAGTCAAATATCTTGGCTACATGGTTAACAAATACGGACTTCGAGCCGATCCGAATAAAATCGAGGCGATTGAGAGCTACCCGTCTCCAGCGAATTTAAAACAACTTAGTAGTTTCCTAGGTATGGCCTCTTGGTACCGTCGCTTCGTAGATAACTTCGCGATCATGGCTGCTCCGCTGCACAAACTGCTTAAGAAAAGCAAGCGGTACGAGTGCAAGGAAGAGCAAGAAAACGCAATACAAGCATTGAAACAAGCGTTAACGTCAGCTCCGATACTGGCTTACCTCGACTTTGCGATACCCTTCACTCTACAATGCGACGCGAGTTCATTTGGTCTCGGAGCGATTTTCACCCAGGTTCAGAACGGCCAAGAGCGAGTAATTGCGTATGCGAGACTGGCTAAAGATTATTATTGGCCAGGCATGTAGAAAGATACAGTGCGATACGTCAAAGAATGCGAGCTATGCCAGCAAGTAAAAATCGAACAATCGAAACCAGCATGTTTAATGAATGTTCGAGCAGTGGAAGGACCGTGGTTCACAGTAGCCGTGGATGTAATAGGCCCCTTTCCCAAAAGCAAAACAGGAGCAGTGTACGCGTTAGTCTTCCAAGATTTATTCAGCAAATGGGTGGAAATTATGCCATTATGTAAAGCGACCGGAAAAACCGTTATAAAATCGTTCTTAGATTTAATAGTATGTAGGTTCGGTACTCCAAAGGAAATTTTAACGGACAACGGTACCGAGTTCGTAAATAAATTATTAACAAATTTGAAATTAGACTCACAACGGTTCCGCCTTATCACGCGCAGGCGAACCTGGTAGAGCGCGCGAACCGAACGATTAAACAAATGATGGTAACTTACTTCGAATCCGACCATCGAGAGTGGGACCCACATCTCGCCCAATTGCGATTTGCGATAAACACTGCGATACAAAAATCCACAAATGCTTCACCAGCATTATTAAATTTTGGTCGCGAACCAATAAATACGTATTTTTTACGCGATACCGAAATCGAAACCGTACCGGTGGAAAAACTTACTCCCGATCAATGGAAAAACAGAATGCTCAGATTGAACGCCTTACATGATCTAGTAACAAGAAATACGTTTGAGGCTAGCATGAAACAGGCGAAATATTATAATAAATCGAGATGCGAAGTAATATTCAAAGAGGGGGATTTGGTATGGAGAAGAAGGAGAATTTTATCCTCCGCGATAAATTTTGTAGCTGCGAAACTAGCAAAGAAATTTGACGTGCCCTATCGCATCGCGAAAATGCGATCTAATGTTATCGCGTTTCTAGAAATAGTAGACGGAAACAAGGTGGGCAAGTTTAACACCAAGGATCTCAAGCACAAAACAAGTAAGTCCAAAATTTCTGTATCGAACCCTCCACCTCCCCCTACAGATAAGCCAGTACCGTCGCGGCCCCCGCGAAGACTTGCTCCATCGCCTACTTCTGCGGGTGACAGTGGCCCAGACGATAGAAAGCAGCCTGATAAAGTGGACGCGCCGTCCTCAATCGCGCCCACTGTCACCCGTAAACGAGGCAGGCCCAGGCTAAGCCGCGCTACCAGCGGACAAGGCACCGCCACCAACGCCAGCTCCAATACAGGAGGAGCACATGGACCTGAGCGTGAAGAGAGAGGCCCAACCACCAGAGCCCGCATCAGAGCCCTCCATAAAGACAGCGGCGAGACAGACGAAACGGGACAAGGAGAAAACTAAGACCGTGACAAAACAAACCAAATGAACTGACCCACGCGAGACAATAACAGAAACGGACAGGACCCCAGTCGCGTGGGCACCTTCTGGCAGGTCCAAGTCTATCCCGCTCGAGCACAGGCTCGAATATTTAAAATTTGTAAAGGCTGTGGAAGAGGTACCTGCCGAGATGCCTACCGACTTCAGACCGTAGTCAATGCTCGTCCGGTTCCAGCAGGCGGCTCCGCCGGCCAAGCTGGGCGAAGACAAGCCATAAACCGAGTTGTCTGGCGAGCTTAAATGCTGGAACTATGGCGTGGGACACCGTTTTTCGGAGTGTAGCCTGCCACCGGGACGGCGGCGTTTTTGCTTCAAGTGTGGGTATCCCGGTGTCACGAAGCGGGATTGCCCGAACTGCTCTTCGGTATGGCGTCGGGAATTAAAAACCTACTGGGACGGTGGCGCCCGCCTCTTGGGGTAGGCGTCCCCCGAGAAGAGGCAGGGACGGGACAGACACGGGACGGAAAAAGTAAAGGGGCAGATTCCGAAGCCGCCTCCAAAAAAAAGGATTGTACGACAACAAAACACCGTCCACCAAGGCTCATAGTGCCGCTTAATTTCCTTTCCCCACTAACAATACCCAAAGATAGCGAAACACACGAATAAATTGAGAAGTATTTTTTTTCTCTACTGAAAGTTAGAAAATTTGGGAAAGAATGTCGGTATGAGAGAAAAGTTTTAATGTAAGAAAATAGAAGTTTTTAATGGTATTTACTTTATTAAATTAGAATATGGAATTGAAGGTTAACCTCCGCCCCCTCGTTTTGAATTTTAAAGATCTGATCCCAGATTCGTAATTTTCGATCCCAAAAACCCCCAAGTATAAATTTTCAGATCAATCAAATCAAAAGAAAAATTTATGAATAATGTATGTTTGAAAGGGTTAAATACATTAAGGTTAGAATTATATTTTTATACCATCTTTACAATTTTCCCTTATACCTTGGCCAATTTTATAGAAGCCCTCAAATTTTCGAAAAGCTATGTATTTTCTATCGAAAGATTTACGATTTCGGCACAACAAATCTCGTTTTTTCCCACTGTGCGCCGGTTCAAAAGATAATAGAAAAGATTTTGAAATTCGATGAGGAGCCGAGGTTACTTGTACGATACGCGAGATTACTTTGATTTAAATATTTAAATTTTCTTCCACCTTGCCGCCGACACCGAGACTTGGAGATTCAGCTGCTGGGAGTTTGTCGCGAACTGCCCTCACGACATTCGTAGCCGGGTTTATGATCGTGCGTCGCAATACGTTTTTAGCAATGGTTGTAGAGTGTCTGGGTAGAGAATAATTATTTTAAATCTATTTCATTGTTCCGCAAACCCTGGCCACGGTTGGCTTATTTTTGGCTCGCACGCTACTCATTCCCCTCACTAGCTTCCTGGACGCGGAGGGGCCGGCCATCATCGTGACCTTCCATAAAGGTAGGAGCTTTCCACATTTATCGGGAGTGAGCACGTAACAACGCGAGTATTGTAGGAGTAGCAAGCCACGAAGCTAAGAAAACGCTACCTTACAAGGATAAATAGTTAACGCCATCCAGAAATCCATCAACAGGAACCTGCAAATAGTCTCGAAAATCGTCAGCATAAAGTATGTGCTTGATGATCTTAGTGCCAAAAGTCTCGCGCAGTTCATTGATATAGATACTAAAAAGCAAGGGACAAGGACTGACCCTGAGGAACACCAAAATTAGTTTAAAAATAATCAGAAAACCTGTTAGGTTTAGAAATCACGCAGTGCGTGCCTTGAAAAGCCCAGATCACAAAGTTTTCTTAATAGTCTAGTAGGAGAAATGGTGTCAAAAGTCTTGCTACAGTCAAAGAGCACCAGCAAGGTAATCATCCTTCTATCAATGTCCATGCGGATGTCGTCAGTCAATTTAAGCAGGGCAGTTTGTGTGCTATGGTGTTGTCAGAACCCTCCTTGCAGTGGATCGAGAATGATATAAGCTTACAGTGATATCACAGGCTTGCTGACAAAATCAGTTTTAATCAGTCTTAAAGTAATACTGAAACCTAAACTTAATATCACAGAGCGTCTTGTGTTAAAAATACAAAAGCAGTCAATATCTATCCTACATAAAATTTGAAATTAAAGGAAAAACATTCACTAAACCCAATTATTCATAAGCACTCTCACACTTTAGAAACGATGTATAGGGAACAAAACAAAATAATGGCCAATGCTCTACCAAGCAGCTTAATCTGATCCCAACCATGGTCGATGAGACGCTAACTTGAAAATTTCTTGAGTTTTCTTGATTTTTATTTTCTTCATTTTTATTCTTATTTGCTGCATTCAGCCCTGTTACTTTTATTTAAATCATTTATCAACTCTGAACTATTCCTGCTTGTATTTTTTACAAAAGGTAAAGGGCGCTTATTGTTAGATCTGCTGCGGCTCTAACACGTATATACAGGCTTGTGCTTAACCCCTTCTCTTACGGACATTTTATTATGTATATCGTGATACATCTTTTCGCATTTGGCACATTTACGCATAATAGCATTAAGCCTGATTACCTTACTGTACTTGAAACACGATTTCGACGCCATTACAATATTATATATAGTTAAACAGCACAAAGAGAGAAAACAAAAAGACAGAAATTAAGTTCTTTACGATTATACCAAGAAAATTAACATTTAACAATAATAGTCTAAACTATAATTCCAATATTCAATTCAAAATTTATTACAAAATATTATTATGTCCAAGTTTTAATGGTATTTTTGAAAGATGCACACAAATAATATAAAATTCCAAAATCGTAAGAACGATATCAATTTCAAAATTCAAAAATAAAAACAATAAAAAATTCAAAAATTTAAATTTTGTAACAAAAGAAAAATCATTATTACTTTTATTATATTTTTACAATAATAATGATAAAAATATATTCATGATTATAATTATATTAGTCTATTCATAATAATTATCAATTAAAAATAGAATATTCAGAACCTGAAGCTTAAAATTTGCGCTTAATATAAAGAAAATACGTTGACCAAGCATATCGCACTAAACTATTTAAAATTATTAAAAAAGAAAAAGAACAAAAAGTTCATTTAATGTGCCTAGTTTAAATATAAGATAATTTAATTCTAATTGCAATTTTAAATGCCGCGCAAAAAGAACATGATTAAATCTAATGAAAATTAAAATGAAATGCTGCCATCTCTTGAGTGATAATCAGACCTCTTGATCGACTTGGTGCTCGATTAATCGGTCGTCTAACGATGATATTACGTAATTAACGACATCTATTACATGTCGCATGAACTTCCCAAACCAAAAACTAATCATATGTGCGAGCTGTAGCCGCATGGAGAGCTAACCTCTAAATGATACTTTCTAACCTCAAATTTGATGCAAATATGAGTAAACTTCTTTCTGAGCACTCCTTGCTTTGAAGTTTGAGGCAAGTACACAGAACTGATGCAGCAAACAAACACTTAATGAGGTGATATAGTAGTAATAAGGCATTTGAATGGCTCGTTAATTTTTCTCCCTTTCTCTCCCTCTCTATCACTCCCATGTAGCTCAGCGATGTTAATATGGCCGATAACATCAAAGAGTGGCGGGTGTTAGAATGGCAAACAGAACTCGGTCTCCCTGGCTCATTTTCTTTTCGAGCCTAGCTGTGATGCTCGATTTTACGTAAGTCAGGAGGAGGCTGAACTGTCTGCAAGCAGTTTTACTCTCGAAGAAGTAAGAAACAAATTAATAATAGAGAAAAAGCTAGAGCATCGGTAAACGCGTCTAGTTTTCGTACTCACCATGAGAGAGATAGAGAAAGCTCTCTCTCTCTCTCGTTTTATCAGGCCAGGAGGCCAGGGTTTTAGAGTCGGTGTCCGGGTGCGCGCGTAAATTAATAGTAGAGTGAAACATTGTCAGTGCCGTTCGAGGGCTTAATTATTGTGAAGTCCGCAATAAACTATGCATTCTATAAAATCAAATTTATACAAAATTTACCTATAAATATTTATGTGCAAATTCTTCTGGAATCTACCGTGAATTTATTTGATTAAAGTTCTAAAATGTGTCAAACTTTCATATATGATTTTTATTTGACCTTTTAATATGAATTATTAAAAAAAATTAAATATCAAAGCTTAAGCATTCAGTTCAGGTAAGGTATTATTAACATCTAGGTCGTAATACAGAAACGAAAAATCAAAATCCCAAATAATTTCAGATAAAATTAAAATTCATCGAAAATCCGCCTAAAATTCGTCTCATTTTTTAGTATTTCTTCAGGATTTTCAATCGAGATCTCATATACGGTTTCGCTGTCACCCGGCTTTAATATAGTTTCAGGATGTTTATACTATTATAGCTAGTGATGGTGACCCCAGAAAGTGAGCCATTATATTGCAACACATCCAATCCAGTTGACCATTACAACGTCAAAAAAACGTTACCTGATGTGACGAACACGCGGCTTACGCTTCGCGTTCCTATGCGCGAAACACGATCATCATAGTTTTTTAATTAAAGAGTTCGGGCTCGAATATCTTACTTAAAAATCACGATATTTTTTCTTATTTATCGTTCCTTTCATGGTTGTTTGTTTTCCATGCTCTTGTCGCTCTGGGTAGCGATTATGCATACACAATGGACTGCATAACGTGGCCAGAGCTTAAAGCTCTTTTTGTTTTTTATATTATCGAGTGTTCATGATTGCCTCGCAATGGGTAATCGCTAGACACATGTTAAGTTTATTTTATTTTTTATCGTGTATTCACAATTGTCACGCATTGGGCAAATTGCTAGACACTCTTTCTTTTTCTCTTATATTACGTGAATAAGAATATTTGGTAGACTATACAGCCACGGAGTCGGCTGCATAATCGCCGGACACTGAAAGTCAGTATGTTTTATTTACTTTTACCTGACTCGCAACGGTAGACTTATGCAGTCACGAAATGGACTGCATAATCGGTAAGAATCTTATTTTATATTTTTAATTCTTTCGATTTAAACAATCTTAATCGCTAGGTAGACTATACGGACATGCACTGAACCGCATAATCGCCAAGGATTATTAGATTGTTTTGATGATTCTACTTTCTTTTTATAATCAAGATAGGATCGTTTGGCCAATGGTCGTCTTTTATTTTTTAATCGGTTTGATCTCGATTTTAGTTATAATCTTAATCTCTCGGTAGATTGCACAGCCGCACACTGGGCTGTACAATCACCATGAATTGTTAGATTATTTAAATATTCCTATTTTGCTTCTTATAGTATTGGGTAGACTGTACAGCCTCGAAATGTACTGTACAGCTGCCACCTGCTATAAGTGCGAGATATATTTTATTTATCTAATACTCGAGTTTACGATTGCCGTACAATGGGCAATCGCTAGGCGAGTTTAAGTATTAATTTTTTAATTAAATAAATTAACTCTTTTT
>UELU01139212.1:2347-26998 GCA_900490025.1 Megastigmus dorsalis | reverse complement strand
TATTTGGACTTGAGCGGCGTAGTGCTCGATACAACGAATCGTCCTGTGCTTGCTGAAGTCGATCTGACTTGTCGTTTTTCCTATTAATTGGAACCAGTAAGACGCGTTTACGCATTGACAGCTAACCTCAAAATTACGATTATATCTACATGTGTTTATAACTTTTAATATTTATTATTTTGCGAAATATCTGGACTTGACCGGCGTAGGACTCGTTGCTATTAATCATTTTGTCCAAGATGGGGCTTATGTGATTTATCGTTTTTTAAATTAACTGGAACATAGAAATAGATCGAACGGCATGAGGAGGGGGGACGCTACTGCTTCCCCTTAAGTAAATTATGATTGGCCATTTTTTTTAAATTTTTAAAGTTATTCAATCATAAGTATTTTATGAAATTATTTTATTGCATTATCTGAAAAAAGTAACCTCACCTCGCACAATATACTCAAACTATCATCTTTTACAAATCCATTTGATTCATCCATCAGTACAGTCCTATCGATTAACTCGTGATATCCCAAAGACTTCCACTGTGAGAAGGTGCGTATCTTATGCGAAGCCAAGACGAGAAAGTTCCCATTAGCCTTGCTAATCGCAAAGTCAAATTTAACAAGAATCTCAGATTGCGTGGGCGATAGAAGTTGTAAAAAAAGAGAAAGGTGAGAAACGGAAGTATCACAGCCATTAGGATACATTCTCAAACGCCACTTGTACTCGTTGTTAGGGCCCATTGTAAACATGGGTGATTTGATTTTTTTTCCTGGGTGTCGAGACAGGAAGCTGAAGTTGTTGATGGTCCAGATGTAGCTCATCCTGATCACCTCCACCTCCGTTGTGCCCGAAAGTTTTTTTATCACAGAGTTGCCAAGTTTTGACATGTTCTCTGTAAAAGGAAAAATTATGATTCTCCATCTTTGCATTTTCTAATTGGTTTTAATTCTTTAATTTAGAAGGCAATGATTTTTCGTTGATAATCTTAATGTTTTCTGTTATTATTTGAATGTTTACTTATTCATTTTCGTGACTAGATTTTTGCTTAGAATTTAAAAATATGCTTTACTAGAATATTTTTATTTCAGTAGCACAAAAATAATATATGTGATTACAACTCTTTTTTATCTAATCAGTATGATAATTTATGGAGCCGATTGTTTAGTGCTTTTAGTGCTTAAAATTCTTATTATTTATTAAATTGTTGAGCCATTAGCTAGATAAAATGTTAGTTAATAAACTGTGTTAAACGAACTCAAAACATAAATATTAATACCATTTTAACAATATTTTTCTGAAAACTATTTTAATTTTATTAAAGTTG
This sequence comes from Megastigmus dorsalis, assembly GCA_900490025.1. Classification (NCBI taxonomy): domain Eukaryota; kingdom Metazoa; phylum Arthropoda; class Insecta; order Hymenoptera; family Megastigmidae; genus Megastigmus; species Megastigmus dorsalis. The sequence goes on along the minus strand of UELU01139212.1, from coordinate 25,679 downwards.
TCCTCTGATTTTGACAATCACTAAATGCATGCATAAAATTAGAATATAATTACCTGTGATTATGTTCCACCAATACTCAATTTTGACTTAGATGGGTACGAACGTGAAGTAGAAATATTAGAATTGTCTTGTTAAAATTTTTACAAGTATTCGTCAAATATCGTTTAATTTATAATAATTGGTAACATATAACTAAAATGTTACTACTCCAAGTCTATCTTATATAATTCATAGAAAACTAATTACTTCACTTTTCACTCTTTCGCATTAGCTATATTTAAATGTATGCTACTCAACAGATGGTTTCATAGCTACGATCTACGACTGTTGAAGCGCTTGATAACAGTGCCTTATAATATCTGTTTTGATGAAATTCAAATAATTCTTCGAATCACGCAATTCTTCGGAATATTTGAGTAAGGAAAACCGCTTTAAATATCAACATGTAGTCTATTAAGACTTACTTGCTTGTAAACAAAATGATTATCGATTTGAATATTGGCGGCAATCGAATTATTAAAATACGCTTTCAAAATGTACTTAAAATATTTTCTAGAACTATAATCATATAATTGATCATTCTAAATTATACTAACAGAAAAGGAAGGTTTTAAAAATTATTTAAATTTGTTTAAGTTATCTATTTTAAAGTGTTCTTGATATATTATCTTCAGATTTATTTGTACGTAGTATGCAATATTTAAAGAAAATCCTATTGAGTTAATTTCTTTATTAATGCGACAAGTAAGAGAAATTCAACTTGATATCACTGAATTTGAAAGATTATATATCAGTATTGTGTAAGACTACTTAAAAGTAACATTCTTGTATTCAAATAAGATAAAGATAACTACTATGATCATCTTAACGTGTTGTATTTACATAGAATACTTCATTTATTAACAAAATTTATAATGCTGTTAACTTTTTTTATATATTCTTAAAAATTCAAAATTAACCAATAAATAATTTAAAACTTTATATTTTATATGTAGCTTAATAATTATATTAATGCAATTTAATCAGAATAAATAGATATATAATATATATTTAAATGTTATTGAAACTCTATCATACCAACAAAATATACAATTGCACTAACAAAATTGCTTCAATTAAAAATACGTAATACTCATCATCGTTAACATTTATCTTTTTAAAACAAATACGTTATTTGAACAATAGAAATTTTTTATAGAAAAACGTTACTGAAGGCTTCTATTGGATTTTATTATATATTTACTTGTACAATATTTAGTTGCAATAAATAATGCTTTATATGAAGTTTCTGCAATTCCGGATCTTTATTAATTATCTACAGTGCTTGCACTATATTATTGTTTTATATTCTATGATTTTAAAAACATGAAAAATATTTTTTTTTTAAATTGTATCCCGATATTATATTATAATGAACCATAAAAAATTTTCGTATTCTTATAGTTATTAATTAATAATATTATACTTATGTTTCTCATGCTATACTTTATGTTTCTTGTACTATTTTTTACTTTTTTATTTATTTAAATTAGTAAATTATCCATGTTAACTAATAAAATGATGCCTATTGACAGTAAAAAAACAGTATTAAGCATTAATATCAATGCATGTTTAAACCCTCGGTATTTGAAAAGTCGGAGAATATTTGAAAATAAGCACTTTATTTCTGAGTGATACGATATCGATTACATTAGCGAAAGTAATCACTGGGTCGAATCTTTTCATCATAGCTCAAGGGGACGTCGGGTGGCTGATTGAAATGTTGTTCCTCTAAAAATAATCGAATTTCTGCAAGGCTACAGTTAAAGCGTTAATTACAGGCGATCTTAAGCCTCCGAGGCTAAGCGTCGATTGCAAGATTACAGTGGAGATTCGCTCGGATTGGTTGACACGTTTTCGTAACACCAGCAATTTTTACGAATCTCGTCCGTCTTCCGTTCCCGAACCAATCTTTCATTCATCGATCGATTTCGTTAAAAAGACTACTCGAGCAAATTTATTTAATGTTGAGACATCTTTATTCCAGTGAATAAAGTTATTTAGCGTTTAATTTTTTATACAAGTTTAATAAAAAATATCTTCTTTCAACAATTAAACGAAAATTTTAATTAGCACCATTCGCCGCAGATTCACTTAACAAACTAGATTCGGTCCAATCATCGATCCAACTCCTCTCGTTTTCATCCCCATATACCTTTTTCTTCATCGAGCAAAAGCAAAACAAAGGATGGAAAGGATTTTTTTTTTCATCCGAAACCGTATAGGCGGTGTTCGATTTATATTTATGAGTATACACACACCCATACACAGACAGGGACCGGAAGCTTGTTTAAAGTGCGCGCGAGCTAGGAGTGGATTAATGGTCGGCAGTGGGTGTGGAGCTCGCTTCTATAAACAAACGCGCGTAAAAGGGGAAGAGAGAGAGAGAGAGAGAGAGAGCATGCGAGTAGAGGCATCGAGTGGCCCTTCACTTACAAGCAAAAGCAGAGCGCCGTTGGACACGTGCGAAGCTAAAATCATGATACTGTATATAAGCAGTGCTTTTTCTATGGTCGCGCGCGAGGGTATAATATCACTAGACTCTCGAGTGTATACATCCATGAAATTTTTAAGGCTGTACAGGAGTGGATAAACGGACTTTGTGCACATCGATACAGCTCGAGTGGACGGCGCATGTCGCGTATATAATCATCGACCTCGTTAAATCGAACAGCTCACACAGTAAATATATATATACGCTAAGTGTGCGCGCGGCCCAGGAGCTTCGAGAGGCTGCAGGCGGCTTTTTCGCGCTAATTCGTCGCGCGAGGCTTCGGTTAGCCGTGGATGCTTTTGATCGGATAGATAATTTTAATGAGATCCAGTTCATGTGACCATTGTACTTTTGACCTTTTGTTTTTGATATTATGGTAAATGGTTGCACAAATGATTTGCTCGTATCAGTGAGTTTCAATGAAATGCTCTTGAAATTATGAATGGAAAAAAAATATGAATAACTTTTAAGTTATTGTCCTGATTTTGGTTAACTTTGATAATTGACATAATTTTCTTAACAGTATTTTTCGTCATAATAATGTAAAATTCTACGTTCGTTCGTACAACACCTTTGCTTTATATCATAGCCGTAAAATCTGATTTTACAGTTTAAACATGAAAAAATTAAATTAGGGTGAGTTTGGGTACTATTGCGAATGTGCCAATAACTTCAGATTAAAATTTAACTAGCAATATATATATATAATTATTTCGAGTATTTAATTCATATGAAATAAGTTTAAAAAAAAATCTATGAACTTCTAACGTTATTTTTTTAATTTGATATTATTCAAACGCGTACCTAATTATTGTTTATCGTTTTCCATCTTCTGAAATGAAAACTTATCTTAATTGATTTTAGCGGTTTCAATACTTGGTTTCATCGAAACACTGTAAATAAAAATACTCGCTTATTAATACGTATATCTCTGCACTTTTTTCTAAATTTAGCTCTGTATACAGAGCTTAGTTGATAGCGAACGTTGAACTTTTGCAAACTCGGACGATTTCACATATGCAGAACGGTGAAAAATTTTAATTGAAAAATTTCAATCAACAAAAAAGCAATTTTGGACAAAAAATTTTTTCCCCAAAAAAAAACCCCCGCAGAGTTACAGGGGGACACACGCGGGAACAAAGGGCGCGCGAGAGCGCAGCAACGGTAAAAATCCAGTCGCGCGCTACAATTTTATCCCAGAGAACAACGACAACGGGGACGAGAGTCAGAGAGATCGGTATTCGCGCGACTCGCGAAAAACTCTCGCTTCCGCGTTTCCCGCGCGGCTACAGCTCCTATATCTGCAGCAGTCCGTGCGCACGTTACGCTCTAAAATGGCTCCGGGGCGAAGCAAAAATAACCAATAAGCGGCCAATAAAAGCCAGACCGTTAAGCGGTGCCGGCGGTGAGGCCTCTAGCTTTCTCCCTCCTCGTTCTCCCTCTCTCTCTCCTGCTCACTTTGAGCCCGAGCTCTCGGCATATAGCCAGGCACTCTGCAGCGCTCGCGAGATTTAAAGGAGCTACCGGTTAATTACAGGGTGCGTATAGGGCCGCGCTGTATATATACGTGGAGCCGCGGTTAAAATCCGGGGGGGCTGGCCGCTTAATAGATCTGTTACACCCGTGGTGTGGAGGAAACACAAAAAGACGTCGTCGAGCACGCCGCACGCGCGATAATAAGTATTGTGCGGCAGCAGGAGAGCGCGGAAGTGAAATTGCGGCCTGATGAATTTCGTGCGCAGGCGCTCGGTTATTCGTGCGCTTCGCCAGCGAATTAATTGATGGTGGATCCGTTGTAAATCGGTGGTGTAAAAAGGAGGGCCCGCCGGGATTATAAGGCGTTGAAAGGCTTTATAAATGTTTTTTTTTTTTTATTTCTTTTGGGAGGCTATAGTGAACGATTGCTGTTTGCGCGTAAAGGAATCAATCGTTATTCGTGTAGATATTTACACATTTCGTTGTGGTGGAAATAATGTGGGATGAATATTAAATGATGCGTGCGTTCGGGTTGAGGATATAGGATTTCTAGGTAGTACCATTAAATCGTCGTAAATTTAAATTAACCGCTCGAGATGTGACCATTATTATTCAAACTGAGAAGTGCATCGATATATTACATTTTGAAGAATAAAATTCTGGTGTAATAAAATGATAGTATCCGCAAAAAGTAGTAAATCACGATAAAAGGAAGTGCAATTAGCGATTTTAGTTTCTCGGTATACATGATGCTCTTAGAAATAGATTTCCTTTACAAAAATAATCAATCAAACTTTTCAACATTAAATATTTTTACAACCTTGCTCTGGAAATCAATATTTATCAGAATGTCTTAGATTATTTGAATATATTCAAATATCTTCGTAAATAAAAAGAATGTTCATTCATTGATAAAATAAAATTATATTACAAAATATCTCGTTTTATCAGCACTGCATGCACAGTAAGTCATCCCTTTCGTACGAGTCATTATGCAAAATCAACAATTTTTTTAAATATGATAACAGACGCATTTTAAGCCAGTGAACCTTGACATCAAAGGCGTAAGTAGGCAGAACTCATCGGCGACAAAGCACCAGCGCAATCAAGTCTCTGCCATCGCAAAGGTATATATATATATATATATATATAACTGGCAGCGAGTGAGAGAGGCGGGGGGTGAACACAGGAGAGCAGACGACAGATGCGATTTAAAGGGATTGCGCTTGGTCTATCGGGTCCGCGGCATCTCTCGAGCTCGCGGCGTTTGTCCAAAGAGAGAGCATGAGAGAGAAAGAGAGAGAGAGAGAGCGAAGAGGATGGAAAAAAGAGGTGTCGGGGAGTCGAAGGCCCCGCGGGATACGACCCCCGCGGCGAGCGCGCGACTCCCGTACGGGCCTCCGTTCGGAAATCTCTCGTTCTCTCTCTCTCTCTCTCTGGCTGCGCACTCGGCCGAAAGAGGTATATAACTGCGTGTCCGACCTCCTTCGCTTTCGCCTCCTGACGAGCTCTTTCTCTCTCTCTCTCGAGCCGAAGCGTAGTCCCTCTTCCACCCGTTGTCCCTCGCGAGATAATAAATTACGTTCGGAAATGGAGGATGCGCTCAATTGATTTACAAATCAACGCCCGATGCAATTTTGCGGGGGTCCCCTCGCCGCCGTCCGAGCGCTCGTCTTTTTTCTATATCTTCGATATGTAGCGTGGAAGCTCGTTCCAATGTCTCATTCGCTATAGGATTTTGGATTTTGAGCTGATGCTTCAGGGATAGATTTGTAGTGAGCTGTAGAAGGAAAATTTTGTTCTTTCAAATGTATAGGCGCAATATCTACTGATGGGATGACTAAAATTGAGGAAAGGAATGCCATCGAGAATGAGCGGAAATTGATGTGCACTTTATTAGATTGCTATGTGTAATTTTAATTTATTCACATAATCACAGTGAAATTAGAAAAGATTATAAAATACTTGATTAAATGGTTTGGCATTGATGTAATTACTAAATATTTACGTAAGTTTTATATTATTCATTGAATAGAATGATTCACTGTTTGTTATGACACATCAAAAGGGTTAATTACAGAAAAATTAATACCAGATAATTATTGGGTTTAGCCTTTGGACGATTCTAGAAAAGAGTTGATATTATGACTATATATATCATAATTAACACAGTAAAATTAATATCGTTATTAAAAAGTATAAGAAACTTAATCAAACATGCAATGCAAAGTGAATTTACATTGGAAAACAGACGATCAGCGTCAAAGTATTAGAATTTCACTGAAAATTATTCTGTTATAATAAAAAGTACGCCTTTAATTCATTTCGTTAAAATAAAGAAATATATAATAGAAGAGCGAACAATGGCAAAAGAAAAAAAAAATAAGTTTTTAATGAGGCTTAATCGTAATTCATCATAACGAGAGCACAAAACATTTTGATAGCTTCCTTTAGACCGAGTCGAAACAATTTTTAATTTTGCTCTGCATAATTGATCGCGTCAGTGTCAGACTTAATTCGCGCGGCGAAAGCATTCGAGAGTCTCTCTCTCTCCGGCTTGGCACAATAATCCACTCTTCTCCCTCTCTTCCATATCCCACCTCCAGTCCTTTCGCGACTCTTTTAATCGACAATTTGGCTGCAAAAGAAAAATTAAACGCTGTTTACGACATATAAGCGTGGTAGAGGAGCCGCTGCTGCTGCTCTCGGGGCCTCTGCAACGCAGACTCGATTAAAATAGGCGCGTCGAGGAGAGAGAGAGAGAGAGATAGAGAAAGAGAGAAGCGGTCTGCTAAAGCTTGAAGACCGAGACGACGACGGATATATAACGTATATATACTGAACGGTATATATGCAGGGCGCGCGTTAATGATTTGATTAAAAAAGTAAAATGAAGGCCGCAGTGGCGAGGGCGAGCAGCGGAGAGAGATCGAGAGCCACTAAAAACTCATTAAACTAAAGATTCCTGGGATGATTTATCGTGGATTATGGGGGCCACGGCAGAGAGCGCAATGCTGCTGCTGCTGCTGCTGAAAAGGAGCTCGAGTTCTAGATTAGAAATGATCTTTCCTGGCCGCGGCTGCTATATTATGTAGCTATACGCCGAGGCCGAGGACATAAATATTCTCTGCGACGATTCGCCGTTCTGCAACCAGGTGGATTCTTTCGGGACTGCCACGCCGTAATTGACAATTGTTTCGGAACAAATCCATATACGGATCCGCAGATGCTCATAGGATGTAGTTGATGACTTTTTAGTTTGCTCTATACTCTGGTAATTTGAAATTCCTTTGACAAATTAATATTTGTTCTATATACAGTTGTTGTTTTTATAGTTGACAGCTCTCCATTAATTGCGTAAAAGAATCGGTGTATAATTAAAAAATATTGAGATACCCTGCAATAACTCAAGTTTTCGGTGAAAATAAGTCTATTATTCTTGACTCGTATAATGAATAAATTCAATGTTTTCGGAAAGATTAAGAAACCAACAGTGTTTTATACGAGCTGTCCAAAAAAACAAAATTTTTATATCAGCGATAAATTTCCGAAACTTTAAAGTTTTCAAATTAATAGCGAGCTATATTGACTTATTAATCAAGCTCAGAGAAACAAAAAAAAAACTAGATTCCCAATTTACCATTGTTGATTTCCAATGACTTAGAAAAAAAAAGCCGCTCGTAAAAGCGAAAGCAAAGATTTGGGCGCACGAGAGCGCATTAACAATGCGCCGCGGCGCAGGTATCCCTTTTTCTTCGGCTGCAGCCCGCTTATAGATATACACTTTTCTCTCTTTTTTTTTTGTTGTTGCAAATGCGAGCGCGCGGAGAAAGAGCCGTAGAAAAGGGTGGAAAAAAAATGACATGACGCGGGGGCATTTCATTGTGGCGCGTTGTGACTCTCTGGGTGCGCACGCGAGTGGACCCATTAAACGGCCGGCTAATTGTATTTTTAGGGGCTTCCTATATATATGCGGACCCAAGTCCCAAGAAGAGAGAAAGAGAGAGAGATTCTAATTTACCGACTCGCTCGCTTGGTTTATAGGCATCCCCGATATGCCGTTTACGGCATAACCGACACCACACCTCGTTAAATCACAAGAAGTCGGCGAGGCAGCCTCGCTTATATATACCGCTCCAGTGAGAGAGAGAGAGAGAGAGAGAGAGAGAGAGAGAGGGAGCGCATCCTCCGGAAGAATTATAATCGAGCGACGAGAGAAGAGAGACGCAGAGAGAATGGCTAGAAAGGCCCCTTTTTGTTTATAAAGGGATGCGATCTCTTATTTTAAGGGGGAAAATATCTATTTCGCGCCGCATCTTTGTAACGCTCTCCTTTGAATTTTAATTTTAGTTGGATATAATTATTTTCTTTCCGAAAGAACGAATGGCCCAGTAAAGAAATGTCGAAGCTATATAAACGTGCTTTTTTATTCGATGATATATTTTTCTTATACTAATGATAAAAATTAATATTTGTAATCGAGTACCCTAGTGATTAATATAATAAGTCGTCCTGCGCAATCTGAAATTGATTTGATTTATCAGTTTTACAAAGGATTGAAACTATTGTAAGAAATCGTGCTTTGTGCAATACAGTCGACCTCAAAATTATGGTCTTGTCTGCATCTGTGCATAATTTTCCGAGTTTATAATTTTCTGTAATATTTGAACTTGAGCCCCCTAGTGCTTGATATAAATAAATAAACATTGTATGCAAGATGAGACCTGTAATGTTTATGTGTCTAAAATAATTTTCTGAATGACTGAAACTAGAAACAGTCAATGTCTTCTTAATGATCTTGACTTTAAGCATTACGTTTCGAATTTTATCTATTTTACCCAATATATTACCACCTCTGTTGTTACCTTTGGCTTCATAAAAATTTTTTAATTTAACACGTTTTTCATGAAAACGAATAGAAAAAGTTCTTTAGAAATGCAAATCTTAAAATATCTCTCATTTAATTAACGTGTTTTATATTTTATGATATGCTATCATATAAATAACTATTCATTATTTTTTAATCTTTTAGAAACAGTACGATATAGATAATACCTTTTAAGCATGCAATACTAAACTAAATATTGTAACAATCAATAAACACCTTTGCGTATAAAATATTTATCAGACTCACCGACCCCTTTTCCGAAATTTTCAACAAAGAAAAAAAACATCTCAATCTTCTAACTCCATTCTATACCGCAATGGATTCCGTTTGTAGTTTCAAGCCTGCCGTTAAAGGAATCAATCGATATAAAAGAAAGAAAAGTTAAGTCCTCGGCAGCAGAGTCTCTCCCCTTCTTCTATCCTGTCGCGCATAAAGCGCACAATGAAAACTCTCTCGAACGTAAGAATGAAATCCGCGGTAGAAGCGAAAGGAGAAGGAGAAAGATAAAGAGTCGGCGGCGGCTTCGTTAACAGGAGTCTTTGAAAGCAGCGGCGAACCCCGACGAGTCTCGCGCACTTTCAAAGCGGGAGCAAAAAATAAAAAGAACCGGCACGGAGACAAGGGCAGCATCGCTCCACCTATATACATATATATATATATATATAAGGAAGAAGACACGAAGGAGAAAGACAGAGAGAGAGAGAGAGAGAGAGAGAGAGAGCAGCTGAAGAAGGGTTGAAATGGAAGGTAAAAAAAATGGAAGAAGCATCAGGCCCGTGTGCACGGGAGCATCGAGCTCCTCGCGAGCAAACTGGCGCACGCGTGCGCGCGACCGGCTTATCCCCCGTGTATATATACGCCGAGTCCGAAAATAATAAATCTCCGCGCGCGCCCGGGCGAGATTATTAAAAGAGTTCCTTGCCTCGGCTCTTCTCGGCCAAGAAAGGTTAGAACCAGACCGAGAGTGCAAGAGAAAGAGAGAGAAAGAGACAGAAGAGACAGCGGGAGCATATCGGAGCTGCAGGGGGAGAGAAAGAGAAAGAAACGGCAGCGAAGAAAAACAAAACGCATTACCGTTTCTTAATGAAGCCGAGGGCAGCTCTCTCTCTCTCTCTCTCTCTCACTACTCGCTAAGAGTCCTGTGCGGAATATAGGTATATACGGTGCAGAAAGAGAGAGAGAGAGAGAGAGAAGTAGTGAAAACGACGACGACGGACGGTCGGACAGACAGACGGACGGACGGTACCGATGGCTTCGGCCCTCGCGTTCCTCGCGCTGCGCTTGCTTCGCCCCAACTAATTGGAGCCACGAGATATTAGACGACCCGAGATGAGCGAATATATACGGACGAAGAAATGAGCGGACGCGAGCGCGTATACTTATAAGTACGAGGAGAGTGAATAAGGAGTGGCTCGCGAGGACTTGGGGAAAACGAACAAATTTGTGAAAATTAATATGGTAACGAGTGAATGTGCTGTTTTTGATAAGTTTTTTGCGTCAGATACACTAGAAGATTTCTTTATCAAATTTTAAAAAATGGCGATATTTCATCACTAAATAGAGTAGTTACTTGATTAAATTAATACCGCACATGATATTGTTTTTCGATGAATAGCTTTTTAAATATTTCATTTAATACCTATAATTATATAATTAAAATCCTATATATAATCGGGATAAAATAACTGTGCTACATAGTTCGTATAAAATAGAAGAGTATTCTAGAAATTGATTGAAGAAAATTAAGCAGCATCTTCCATTCATGCAGCATCTAAAAAAAACGTAGAAATGATCAAGTGGCAGAAAAGTAAGCATCGAAAGAGCGGTGACTAATAAAAGTCATGAAGCACAAAAAACAATCTATAGAAACAGAGAGCGAGGCCAACTAAGGAAGAAAAGAAAGGGAGGCGAGCCGAAAGAGAGAATGGAAAGGACGCTGCTAGATATTATTGCAGCAACAAAGAGAAGAAGAAGAACAAGAAGAAGACGGGACGAAGCAAAAAAAGGTATAGGACACAAAAGGGGGAAAGAAAGCAAATGATGGTTAAAAGGAAGAGAGAGAGAGAGAGAGAGAGAGAGAGAGAGAGAGAGAGAGAGAGAGAGCGAGGAGAAGAAGGACGTTTGTCGAATAGTGGGTGTGTTCGTGAACGAGAGAGAGAGAGAGAGACCCGAGCCCAAGACGCATTAACAGGGGCCGTTCCGTGCACCTCGCGCGAGTTTACCTAACGACACTTCACTCATCATAATCAGCGCTGAGCCCCGATGCAAGGAAGCGAGTAGTCAGCGCGAGCCCTCGCTGTTTTTGCAGTACCTCGAAGCACGCGGGAAGAGAAATGCACGCGCGAAGCAGAGCCTGCGCAAATAAAAGGTAGCGTTTAAACGGCGAACACCTTTTTCGGCTTGGCCGGACTTTTCTTTGCACGAGGAGGAGAAGACAGACAGGTGATTAAGCAGCTTCGTCGATGAAAATTGTTTCGTTTAGAGCGTGGCTTTTTTGACTATCGTTAGAACGCGTTCTAAACACAAATACACGATTATTATCCATCTCGATGAAGTTATATTTCATCTTTGAAAACGTCGGAGAGAATGCGTTGGACAAGCTGATATTGAACTACAAAGAGTCAAAAAGATTTATAGATTTTTCTTAATTTTTATTTACTTAAATTATTATAACCTTACGTATGCCATATGAAAATTAACAGTATATTAAAATTACTATTAATTGATTAATACCAGCATACAAGTATTAAAATAATTATTAAAACGTACTTGATTAATTTATAATTATTGCTAAATCACTTAATTCATGCAATTTCTTGCAAAGCGTTTAAAATATAATTAATTAGCAGCGGGTACCGACATATCTGACAATTTAACCTTCTATACATATTAAAACATCATGCAGGAAAAGACGATGAATTAAGGGACGCAGCAGCGCATTCTCAAATCTACAAATAAATTCCTGTAAAATAAGCGCTTTGTGCCAACTCCTCGTGTGCATATAAAAACACTCTGGGATTCCGCGTGGCACTGTAATTTTCGAACTCGCAATAATGGGCCAGTCGCGGCCCGCATGGGTTTTCACCTCTCTTTATATACGTGGATTATTAAAATCACATTAACCAGACCGATAGATGCCTTTGCGCTATATCAGGTATTAAAATTATTATCCGGCAAAAAGCCAAATAAATTCGAGTATAAAGCGTCAAAAAATTAAAGTTACATTACTTGCGCGCGCGTCTCGTGCAAATCTAATTATTTTAATTCGAATGATTATAAAGCTTGATACTTCGCTGTAGCGGATCTCGCTTGAGAAGATCGACTCTATATGACAAAAAAAAAAAAAAAAATAACGGAAGAGGATGAGTTCGATGAAGAAAAATAGATCACTGGTATATATACAGTGAGAGAAGTAAATATTTCATTTAAATGGACCTTATTTTATGGTAATTTACCGGTTGGAAGATTAGACCAAAGAAATGATATATTAAAAATTAATATACCATTTTAGACTGAACTACTTTAGTATAATTGAGAGAAATAAGTGATAAAAAAAGTCAATTATACACGTTTATTTCATTTAAACGTTTAACTCTCTCAGTGTAGTTAATATTAAATTTTAATTTGTACATATATGTAGGTTTTAACTTCATATAATCGTATATAGTGGTCTCAAAATGTGTTAAAAAGATTCTCTAGTGTTATTAACCCGTTATTTTAGCCGGGAGTACCTGCGATTTGTTTATTCTAATTTAAACGAATAGGTCACCTCACTAAGTCGGCGCTGCTATTAGGTGGAAATATCTCAAGTCAGTGAGAGTTTAGATTAAAATAAAAAAAGTTCAGGTACTCCTGGCTAAAGTAATGAGTCAATAGCACTAGAGAATTTTATTGTGAACATTTTGAGACTACTGGGAACGATGGAAAATATATAAATTTTACGTATACCGAAAAATACTATTCGATTTGTAAGCTGATTTGGCTCCGATATCCCCTTAACTGCAGAAACAGAAAAAGTTCTACTAGTGAAGGTTTAAAAAAAATTGGCTTTTAACACTAGAAGTTTTTGATAAAAAGCGTTTCGAATAGTATTTGATTTTCTACATCAATGATACTTGAAAATCTTATGCAAGTACCCTGCTAAACTAGCTACAATTATACATAAAAATTTTTACGTTAAAGTTTACATTGAAGTTTACATTAAATTATTTGAATTATCAATTCTCCTTATTATCCCACGCAGGCCTTAACCTTATACATCATAGAAATTGTTTAATACGTATAATTAATTTCGCGTGAACAAAAGCCAAGAATTTGTCGATCTAGGAGGCTTTTAAGTACTCCATTTTTGTAGGAAATGGTCTAATTTAAAAGAAAAATATCTGGCCTAAGTACCGGCAGGCACGCAAATGAATAACAGTATTTAGCATAAACTTCCTGGTGAGATTACAGGTTTAAGGGCTTATTCAAACGAGAGTATAGAAAAAGGACGAAAGAGGCACAAGGGGCAGCTGACGTAGGAGTGAGAGAGCGGAGAAAAGAAAATTTCGACCTACGACGCGCATAAACAAGAAAATAATTAAAAAAAAAAAGAAAAAACGCGCTCGCTCAGGTGGCGTCGAACGTCGGTTGACAGAGTGGCTAAAGGACGTCACGCGATATATATACATATATAAAGCAAAAGAAAGGTGAGTTTTGAAAAATTCTCTCTCTTTCTCTCTGTGTGTCTCGGTACCTGCGCGCAAAAGGGTCCCCGGTGATGTTTTAATACCCATTCTCCGGTATCCCCCTGGCGCGCGTGATTATAGTGATCGCCGGCTTTATGCGACTAACGGTGAATTAGCATCTTTCCTTAATAAAATCTATAGCCGCGTATCATTATCGAATTATACTATACGTCGGAGATCGTAATCGCGCGCGACCGAGGCTAGAATATCGTTCGCGTTCGCGCGTGTGTTTAGCACAGGCCGCCTCTCCGCACTCTCCATCTCTCGTTCTCGCTGCGCGGTCCCTTGCCACTCTCTCGCTTAGCGCTCTTTCTCTTCGACTCGGAGAGAACGTAGGCGCGCGCGACGCGTAAACCGTCTAGGGCTTGTCTCTCTCTCTCTCCCTCTCTTTTAGTTCGTCGCAAAATACTCGGGGTATAAGGAAGGAAGAGGGGAAAAGAGGACCGAGGTGGAGAAAACGAAGGACCGGGCGGACTATATATACGTGCTTAATTTTTAATAGACGGCCCGTGGAACGTATAACCGACGAAAATGCATATTATTAGGGGGCGACCCGAGAGCTAAGTTTTGCTAGTCGCGCATCTGATAAAAGAACGAGACGACCGTAGACGAAAAATGATAATTTGATTGTTACTACTTTTTTTTTCGCTTATTCGTCGTAGAATTCCTTCGATAAATGTTACAGCTGAAAGTATTTGGATACTTGACACCGGGTGTTGATACATCATTATATTAAAGTCATAAATTAAAAATTATTATACCGAATCTTCTTCGACGATCTTTTTACTTGTCTTGGCGACGAAATCGATAGTCATTATATTACATTTAAGTATAAATTTTAATGTTTCTAAACCGTATTGTGTTTGAAGTAATAATTTTAGATAAACTATATACATACTCTCACGATAAGAAACTTATTAATTTCAACAGTTTCCTCATATCCCAACCAATTGTTTCTCGAGTCGAGTCAAGTGCAAAGTCAGGAGGAGGGCGAAATGGAAAAAAAAGGCTGACTACACGAGGAAGTAGGTATACGCACATCACACTGCAGAGGCGGAATGGCAGGCCGGGCTCGACGTCCGATTTAGTACCTTTAAAACGCTATATTCCTTCAATTTTCTAGCCGAGTAAGCGGCGCGCGTTCGAGGGCCCTTGTACACCCGTCAGAGCGTGCACTATCCTGTTACGCGATCTTCTCCTACCCCCCGCCATATCCCGCAATCAAAATTCAAATCACACTTTTGCAGCTCTACATAAAATCAATATCAGCCCTTTATAGGACCCCCACCCCACCCCCTCCCCCTTGAATTCCACCGAAATTCAATCGCTCGCGCAATCTTTTATATTCCCTTTCAGTTCGATCTTTTACAAACTTCATTGAAGGAAGGAAGACGCCGCCCGCTCGATATTCCACGCGAATACATTTAACCCATGACAAATACGTGTCTCTGTAAAAGTGGCTTTAAAGTAAGTATAACACACATTTTTCTCGCCTCTTTAGATTTGGGATGGTGTATATAATAAGCATTAGCTTGACAAATGCTTATACTTTACCGAGTAGCGTATGGTAGTACGAGCATTTAAAAATCACTATGTATTCAGGAGATCGAGAGGTCGGAAAAAAGGCAGGAGACGAGAGGATATGATCCGCGGCACACTCGCGCCCAGAGGCGAAACCTTTTCAAAAAATCAACACAACAACCACCGCGCAATTCCGCATCTATAAATCTTCTTTAAAGCCACGCTCGTAGACGCGTGCCGTTGAAGCGTTCAACCTTCCGATTCGTCGCCTCGCGCTTGGCCCCATGGCCATCCAGCCCTCGTAAGGAAAAACTCACTTGTAATTATCGCGGCCATGGCCCTGGTACGGTAAAAAATACACACCGAACGAAATAAAGGGTATAGGGCGAAAAAAGTGACTAAATGTATTCAGGGACCCACCGCAATGGACGAGAGCAAGAGAGAGAGAGAGAGAGCGAAAACTATGCCTCCGAAATAGTCCTTTATAAATGGCTTTTCTATATTGGGGCTCATCGGGCGCGCGAGACAGCAGAGGAGAGGCTGTACACGCGGAGCGGGAGAACGCGCGGACATGGGTTACCGGTTCATTTAAATAAGTTAAGGGTCTATGGTGCCTGTGTGTGCTGCAGTTGCGCGGCTGCGCGCACCGGAGACCAGCCGCGGGTCCATTACTGCCCTGCGCTGGGGCAAAAGCCGGCTAATTACCTGCCTGACGTGAGTTATAAACTCCCCCCTCCCCCCTCACTCTCTCTCCTCTTCTCGTTCCTTCTTCATATTCCTGCTGCTGCTGCCGCTGCTCTCGTTTTCCTCCCTTTTGTTTTGTCCCCCGCGCTATTTTCTTTATTTATATTCTCTCTCTCTCTCTCTCTCTCTCTCTCTCTTTAGTCGAGGAGAGAACTACTTGAAAGCTGTGGCATCGCACAAGATCCTGCATATATGCATAGTCTCGATAGTCTCGATGCTCGCTTTTGAATTGCTCGCGCGCGCCCGTTCGCTCGGCTCGGCTCGGCTCGCTTATGCGCTTCTGATTATTTTCAGTAAATCAACGATTTCCTGCGCTGCCTGGCATCCGACTTTCGCTTGATAATGGTGCGTGGCGAAACTGCTGCTGCTGCTGATGCCTTTCGTCGATGAATATTATTGGGTGCGATGCCGTGGCCGCAGTTGTGTTTTACTGCCTCGGCCGAGTGGCGGCTTTACGCGAGAAGCTCGAGCGTACATAATGAAGGATGTGCCAGTTTTCATGATGCAAAGGGTAATCTCAATGCTTGAGCGCATTATTATATTTCAGGGATTTTTTTTTTTTCATGAGCTGAACTGTTACGATCAGTCTGATGATATTGTTGAGCGAATTATAGGGCGCAGCCGACAGAATTATTATCACTTTCAATTTATATTTTTTTCTTTTATTGTACTTTAATTTTTTAATTGCGAACAATAAAAAAAGTTTTGTAATGATTATTATGATCGAGTAAATTTGTGATTAACAAAAGTACTATGACTATCATGCAAAAATTTTGTAAATAACAATGTATCTCGTATGTGTTTTCCAATAATTACTTGTTTTCTTGCAGTAAATGAATGTACTACAAAAGATTAAGCGTCATCGATCAATTATAATACTTTTTTTTCAATTTTATCACTTGCTATCTACCTAAATTACCATCGATTCCTTTCAATCCAATAACAAGTTATAGAATCCAAACCTGAAGTATATATATCGACGAGCGAAAATTCCTTATCGAAGTACACATAACGAACCACCGAAACGCGCGCGCGCGCGCCCATTTCAATAAAGCGATCATTCAAGACGAAAAATCGTTCCCTATATAACTGTAAATGCTATTAGATTTCAATGTAGACCCGGTCCGCCTTTGCATATTAATCAGCTCGCCATTATTTCCGAGAGAAAGACAGAGAGAGAGAGAGAGAGAGCAGCTCTCGAGTTCGCCCGCATGCGCGTACACACACACACGCGCGCGCATAAAAAAGCTCGCGGACTCGAGACTCGGCGAAATGCGCCCAATTTAATTTTCAATCCCGAGCTAAAGGAGCTGGAGAGAGAAGAAGAAGAGGAGAGCATCCGCAAGATTACAACGCGCCGTAAAGACCCACGCACGCTCTCTCCTCTCTCTCTCTCTCTTGGCTTATTTCCGTTTCCAAATTGGCCATAAACTAATCAAAAAATTGGGGCCGACGATAGCGGAGGGATGGAGGAAACGTTATTGCGAGCGAGAGAGCGAGAGAGCTGCAAAACAAAGAGGAGGCAGAGAGAGAGAGAGCACCTCCTGACAGTTGTAATTTCGTAATAAACGATCGAAGAAAGGAGAGGCGGCGGCGCGCGCGTCCGCGCTCTCTCTCTCTCTCTCTCTCGGCCTTTGCCGCCGCGAGAAATTAATCTAGTTTGTCATGACGTGGGCGGTTTAGTTCAAAGCGCCCGCGCTAATGAGAGGAGAGGCGGAGGAGGGAGGGAGAGAGAGCCAAGCGGAGAGCTGAAACTGCAGTGCACTCACCCCCGCGCGCACACGTCCATCGTATATTTGTCAATGGGGGGATAGTCTTGATCGACCATGAATCACTTCGAAGGCTGCTGCTGCTGCTGCTGCTGCTGCTGCTGGTGCTTCACTGTTGCTGCGATGTATACGCGTCCATCACCTGTATACCGCTGTCTCTTGCATTGCCGTCTGTGCGCGTTGTACGGAAATTCATAGAGGTTTGATAGCGAATATTAGGATATACATATATATTCGGTAGAAAGTCACTTTCAAGATTACAAGCAGCAGCTATCTTTTGATTCTTCTCAAGCTAAAGTTACTCTTCGGATTTGAAGTATTATTTATATACTTGACATCGGACCGCTACCGCGCTACTTGATAAAGCTCTACAATTGCAAATATAGATTAGTATTTTTAATATTCAACTAACAATGAATTATAAGTGTATTATTCATATCTTGAAAGAGTTAGATTATTTTCTTATCAATAACGAAATATTTATATTTATTCGGCGTTCGATGCGATTGACATTTAAAACGACTGTCTCTTGGTGGACTATTGAAAAGTAAACGGTGCTATTGAAAGTGGTCGAGAGAGAGAGAGAGAGAGAGAAAAGCGCGGCGGCGTAACGAGACAGAGGCCGTATGCGATGGAAGCAAAGCCCAGAGAGATATAGGAAGAGAGAACGAGACAGAGATAGTAGGGGCGGAGGGAGTCTATTTCATGGTTAATTTGGCTAACTCGATTTCACCACCACGGAGCATCCCCGAGTGTGCTCGCCTGGTGCCGTATAGCGAGAGAGAGAGAGAGAGAGAGAGAGAGAGACGCGCGTGCGTGCACACGGTCACCAGAGCTGCTAAACTGGCTCCGCGCAGAGCCTATCTACCCTCCTTCGCCTATACACTGTATATATAAGCTCACCCCTAAAGACCGAGATCGAGCCCCCGATAGAGCTGTCTCTCTGCGTACACGCACACTTAGGCTTTACTCCTAACGCACTCCCTCGGATGGAAACTTTATCAAAAGTACGATTTCGCCCTTTGCCGTGTGTCTGTGTGTGTGAGTGTGAGTATGCTCGCGATCGAGCTGTGATTATTTTTTGTCATTCAAAAGCGACATGCGTGAAATTCGCATCCGAGATGCGTTCCGTTCCATGCCTATATGTATATGTGTGTGTTTGTGTAGAGGATTTGAAAATAATGGAGCTGGTGCGGGGAGTCGCTTTTGACGGTGTATACCTTTTCTGGCTTGGCGCCGACGTTTGCGGTGTGATTTTGTGATTTAGGGAAGGTTTTGTTGGTCAACACTTGGAGGATTTGTATTGAAGGCATTTTTTACAAGGTGTAAATAATACAAATATTGCATGCAAATAACGGAAATATTTCTTTAGCTCTTCTTTAAAAGAGCATCTTTTTAATTAACAATGGAAATGTTTAAAAAAAAGTTAGATAATTATTCACTTATTTCCTTCGGTAAAAGCACAAATGTTGCAATAAACAATTTTAAAATATTTTACGTTTAACTTAAACATTGTACTTATTTACCATGTCTTTCTAATTCTTCAGACCATCAGTATGTAAATCCCATACGGAAAATGTCTCAAGTCATCTCTTCAACGAAAAGAAAAAGAAAGACTTAATTACGCAAACCTCCGTTCTCTTTCAGCTTTCGCCTAAGCCATTACGCGAAATTTCATATTCAGCGCGCAAAGAAAAAAAAAAGCGACATAGCGCACCGGAGAGCCTTGTCTATATGAAGATTATCCTTAAAATGACGCAAAAGAGAAAGGAGGTCAAAAATAAGCGCAAATTCGAAGTTCTGCGCAAAGAAACGGAAGAACTCGTGCGCGCCTCACTCGAAAAAGCACAAAGAAGACGACGGACAGGGTCGAGTTTGAAGAACAAATCTTACATTTTTCAACATCACTAAGAAAAGAGAGACTAAGCGACAAACAGCCTTTAAAAAAAGAAAAAGATCATTTTTCTTTTTCTCAGCGCACACGCGGGCGCGAAAAGGCAAGAGAAAACACGATGAAGTCCGTATACCCGAGCAAAGGAGAAATTGATGTCTTCCATCTTGAAGTCTTTAGAGCTAAGCGGGTCATCTTGACACTGCAGCAGCTTTTCTCTTCTCCCTTATATCTTTCTCTCGTTTCTTTTTCTCTCTCTCTCTCTCTCTCTTTGCTTGCATATTAAACAAGCTGCAACGCGATGCACACCGGACAAAGCATAGCGAACTCGAGTATTCTCTTTTCAGCAGAGAGAATAGAGAGAGAGAAAAAAATCCCCGAGAAAGTCGCGCTCTGGCAAATATTAGTTGAACACTGGACTAGTCATTATTTTTTCTTCTCCCTCTACTTTCTCTCTCACTGTGCGCACTGCACACACCTGGTGAAACGCAGTGTTTTATATACTAGATGCGACGACACTTGTCCGAGAGTCTCGGACTTGCGCCGTTGGTCGGAATAGAAGAAGAGGATGCGAAGACGGGTTGGATTCTGTACCCTGCTGCGCTTGAGCGAAAAAGGGCGGAACGAAGATTGGCGAGTGTCAACTGCGCGCGTCTCAACCCTTTTCCTTGTCTCGGCCGCACAAGTGTTTACGCGCATGCGTGTCGTCATCCCCATCTCTATTTGTCCTCTTATTACGTAATCGTTAACTTTTCTTCTTTTCCTTTTAATTTCATTATGATGCAGTTTAAATATTTAGTGCATCCTGAAAATTATTCATCAATAGATTTTTTTTTTAAATAATTGTTTAATGAAATAAATTATAATTGCGACTTATACTTTTTTTAAAGAGATTGAACGATTAAACAGATTATTCTGAACTTCCAACTTTTATAAAAACCTTATTTTTTTGCCCATTTCTAATCTTTTAATTAGAAATAGGTATAATAATCATACTTGCCATTGGGGTGGCTACTGTGTCCCTTGGTATTAGAATTTTGAACAATATAGATATTTTATTTTACTAGAAAAAAAGCTAGAAATATTATCTCTATACGATGAATAACGATGATTATGCATTCGATTTAGAATGTTGTTACTATTTAAAAAATGAATTACAATTTTCGTAGCCATAGATATTCTCAGAAATTATTTAGATAATAAAAAAAGCTTGCAATGAATATACATAATCGTGAACCTGTACTCAAAACCATAACTCCCATAACTCCCTAACGCTTTTATAGCGTGAATCTTTCAATCCAGAATATTTAAAGCAAGCAAAGAAAAGTATATACATAAACAGCAACGCGTTTATCGTCACCATCTCTCATCAAAAGTGCCTTCTTAAACATCATCTCTTAAGCAAAAGAAGAACTGAAAGCGCGTTCTCGTCAAACTCTCTCTCTCTCTCTCTCTCTCTCTCTCTCTCCCTTCCTCTTCCAGACAATGGATCATAGACGCTTAGCTATAAGAGCGAGAGAAAGAGCTTTCAAGCTCGCAAGATCAGAGAGACTCGCGACGTACAAGAATATCGAAGCTCCGATGAAAAGACGTCGCGGCTGTGAACCCCTCGCGCGCCTACCGAGGCCCAGCTGTAATTAAACGCTCATACGCACACGTTGCCGCCGCTCTCGCGTTTAAACGAGGCGGCCTCGCTGACTGGATTTGCCGTGGCTGCATTATGTATAAGGACCTGTGCCTCGGCTACTCTCTCTCTCTCTCTCTCTCTCACTCTGTCCTGGCAAAGTGGCCATTGTGCGTACAGGAGGCGAGCGCCGCGCGTCCAGCTCTGAAGTATATTCCGCGCGCGCTTGAATGGGCCGTGGCCTCTACCGGCGCACGGGGGGGAGGGTGGAGGGTTTGCATTGTCATTGAATTAAGCAACGTCGCGCGCGCACGTATAAGCGAGTCCTTTGCCGCTGTGTACGGTATACATAGGGTTTCGAGAGAGTAAAGTGTCGACGGCAGTGGACGTGTGTACATGCCCAGATGTGTGTGCGCGAGTTTGCGACCGGTCATGCTGTAAAGTCTAACTTATTCAGGGGGCAGCAGCTCTCTTATGGTATAGGAGGGCCCGTGTTTACTCGCTGCGTGCGCGTGCGGCCGACTGAGCGCTCACCGGTGTTCAGCTCAATTGAAATGAAAGGTTGATGCTTGTATCGGTTTCTGGCGCCACGTGACGATGATCTTTTTTTTTTCTCCTCGCGATTGTTTACCGGTGTGTATAATATTCGTTAGAACTCGAGGATATTGTATCACTGATTTGTATTTGAAGGAGAATTGTTAAAGATCTTGTGACTGGATAGTGCTGAGGATCGACTGATTGCAGTAGCTGGAATCTCAATCACAATTTAGGAAACGCGTTCACCCACTTGGGTGTCTATCTTGGGTGTATCACTAGTTTGTACTACTTATATGTGTCCAGTCACTAGGTCATTAACCTCATATTAAACTAATTATGAAAATAAAGGCTTAAGTATACATGATTGAAAAAAAAAAGGTTTAATTCAAAATTGTGAGTTTTATGTCGGTTTAACCAATAGGAAACAGGGGCAGATATTATTCAATACTTCTCATAAAACTCAGTACGTATTATGAGATTCGCTATTTCTGTTCAGTATTATAATTAATTATTTATACATTGACTTTATAATGTATAAAAAAAATAATTATTTATACTGTCATTTTTAATATAAATAATGCAACAACTATATAGCATTCCGAAAATGTATTCCAGAAAATCATTTGAAGGTTTGCGTAAAAATTTAAGGGATAAAGATTGATACATAGCATCAAATTGGATTTTATGTATTAAAGAAGATATAATACTAAATAAACTAATAATTCGGTTTTCGCAAAATGAAAACAAATTTTGAGACTCTAGCTGTTACTCTGATCAGCGCGCATCATTACATTTCGAAAATAGATGAAGTTTTAAAAGCAACCCGCAGCAAAAGACAATGGGAATGATCGTTCCAAGCCTCAGTCTCACTCCACACCCCCGTCCGCGGTTAATTCAAACCGAAATGGAAATCGAAATGCAATTTGTCGTCCCCAGCAATTTTCGAGGCGGAGCCCATATACATATCTCCCTCTCTCTCTCTCTCTCTCTCTCTCTCTCTCTCTCTCTCGTTACAACCAGAGATCGACATGTAGCAGGAGCGGCGGCACACAAGCATTTCCCTTGTAGACCGTCACGCGATTACGCTAATTCGGGCCTATCATTTATTTTTCGCTTCCACCCTATACGCCACCCACCCCGTTATCCACTCCTTCCTCCCCATTACTCTACGCAAACGAAACGCCGCGCTGCCACCCCTTTGCGATCCTACTATACAATATATAGGTATATACAAATGCCTGGTGCGTAGAGTCTCTCGAGTTTCGGGGCCAGCTTTGAAATGCGGTATAGGCTTTTTTGATGTGTCCACCAACTGTTCGCTTTTCGCCCGGCGTGCACATGCAAAGCAGTGAATCACGCATAAAGGAATGATGGAAAATTGACGAATTCTCTCCGTTGATCTTCAGCCTTTGCGAGCCTTCCTCGTTATACGGTCTGAACTCGTTTGTGCCTAAAGGATGAAGTTCCTCGGTTGGACGTTTTTTTTTATTATTATGAATGAAGATGACAGAAAATAATAGTTTTTGTATTCAATAAAGTCAGAACCATGTACCTAATTATATATGTCAAAGTTTATTAGTTTTACTACTATTTGACATCAACATATTGACCTATCACCAATG
>UELU01139211.1:67691-87939 GCA_900490025.1 Megastigmus dorsalis | reverse complement strand
CCCCCCCCCCCCTAAAGTGGTCCCAACTATTGTCTCTCTCTCTCTCTCGCTCTCTCTCTCTGTCTCTCTCTCTCTGTCTCTCTCTCTCACTGACACACACAGTCATACACACGTACAAACACGCACACACACATAGCCTCCGCAGCAGCAGCGGTCGAGCAGAAAGTTACTCGATCTACTGGAGTACTTGCGCGTACACTGCGACAACCACCACTGCCGCTGCCGTGTAAATGAGCAGCGATGCAGAAATTCAGAACTACTGAGCCTCCCTCACTCACTCTCTCCGACTGCACCCGGCCAACTTTGTACTTTGCCGTTTTCGTCCATTTATCTTACTTTGGTTCGCGCGTCAGGGGAAAATGAGAGAAAACGAGCCGCAGTTGTTTCTTGCGGATCGAGTTTTCGGGTTGTAAAAATTTTTCCTTCCAGCGCAAAACTATTTTTTGGTTTTGACGCATTTCGTCTTTCGGCCGGGGAAAATAAATCCTGCGTACCACCCTTCTTTTTTTATACGTCGAGTGGAAATGTAGCTTTTAAGCTTACTGTATTTGTAGAAAAAAATGTTATCTGATTGATACAAATAAGTTTTTGTAACAATGAATGTCATTGGTTTTACTACGCGACGTTAAGTACCAATCGTGCCCCCAACAACTATAAGACCCTTATAAAACTCACTAGGCTTAATGTTCATTTCGCGATAAATCGTTATCTTTTATGAAAAAATAGGGTGGAAAAGTATAAATAATTGAATGAGATAAAGAATATCCAGTAGTCGGGGCAGGGGGCTCACAGGTGGAAGGTAATTATTTTTCTTCAATGATTCGTGCAGCTTTCAATGGCACTGCCTCTCTCGCTTTTCATACGAATAATAAATGAAGCGCGCCGCTGCACATTCTTAGTTTATTTTTTGCGTACATATATATATATATAGGAAACCTCCCTCGTTTTCTTCTGAAAAATATCATTCTTCACATGGGCGGGATACACGCGCTCACACTGGCGGTGCTATCAGCAAAAGAGCACCGGAGAAAAGATAACCGTCCCCAGCTTCCGCATAGCAGGGCGTTGTTGGATGTGTATAGGGATCCGAACCGTGTGGGGGTATGGGGTGTGGGACACCATTCGTCAAACCGTCCGAAAAACTTTGTCAGCTACTTTTTGCGGCTCGCTTGTTTTATGTGAAAATATTTTGCCGCGCCCGGTCCTCGTGCGGTCGATGCTTTTGTCCACACATACAGATACACGCGTGTACATGTTAACACCCGGTGACGAAAATATGCCTGTCGGTATCTGGTCTCGCGGAAGATTCTCGTCCCCCTCCGTGTGTCATTGCACCTCGTTTCTCTTTCTCGACTCTTTTGCTTCAATGCCTTTTTTTCCTTCCACGGCTGTTTTTCACTCTCATTTTGTATACTTACCGTTATAAGGTGGACTGTCCCTTGAAGAAGAAGGAAAAACCATAATGATGACCATTGAGTGGTGGCTTGTGCGATTTATTATTAGTATTTGCATACGTGGTACGGATGTAAATTGCTGGAATAGTATTTTGGACCGTGATAGACGAGGGATTAGGACAGTTATTGTTCTGTACATACATTTTTAACATTCCAAATTACCTTATTTAATCTGTACTTATTTTTGGGATACGGTTAATGATGATCAAGTGTTGAATAGATTCAATTAATTTTTCGAATTATAATCTAACGGAAGTACATAGTATAAAACTTTCAACGTTGCTTAGAGTATAACAAAACATTTAATTTAGTTAATATCCTATGCTCAAGACATGTAAGTAGAAACCGACGGATATGTTCAGATATATATTTTCAATTTCGTTCAACTTCCTTTTAAGCAAGCAAATAACATTTTTTTAAATTTAGTAGTTTTTTTATTTAGAAAATTTAAAGGGATTATTGTCTGTAAATTTCTTGGCCACAGTGTATCTATAAAACTGTACAGATGCCTGCTTATAAAGTGGTATGCATTACATTTGGACCCACTACAAATCTGCTTCGTGCTCTCTTGTTAAAACAGTCAAAAACCGTCTGCAATCATCAATAAATTTTTTCGATTCTGCACTAAAATCACACCGATCCAAATCGGACAGACTACATTTAAATATATGCAAAAGTCTAAGGCACCTGGTCTAAAATCCAATCTGCATACAATAAAAAAGAATACGCTTCTCTGCAAGTTTCGAGCCGCAGCCAATACACAAATATTTCAGCAACACAACGCCATACATCCCTCGCTTACTTGGCTGCATCCTTTATCTCTGTTCCGTGCTATAAGAGGGTGTCGAAGGCCATGCTATGCGGCGCAGCTTTCAGAGGAGCCGTCGTCCAGCGCTCTGGCTTTACCGGATACTCGGGAGACGGGCACTCAGAAACTTTGGAAAAATTGAGACCGATCGCTGAAGATATATCGATTCTCCCCCTTCGCGCTGCGGTTGTTGTCGAAGGAAAGTCTGCGCTTTGCGGTCACAGAGGAAGGGCTAAAAGGAGATTGTAAGAGATAGGGGAAGCTTTTTTTTTTGCTTGAGGATATAAGAAAAAGACGAATCATGCCCGCGGGGCATTAGCTGGGTGGAAAACTAATTCTGCGAGCTTTTTTGTGCATTGTGGAGGTTTTTGCGCTGTCTACACGAATTAGATGATTAATCGGAGGGAAGCTATTATTATCGAATGAGTCTATGAAAAGTGGATTACCAAGAGCTATGAGAATTCCTTATTTTTACGGTGATGTATGCGAAATTTCACGCTAAATGAATTAATTTTAATGCAGTCGATAAATTCTAATTTCTTGAATCGGGACATTTACTTAAGGAAGTTTTATCTCTACCTGAATAATTGATTAGGAATTAATAAAAGTTTGTTCATAGTAAGCTGGATATTGATTAAAAGTTCATATTAAAATTTTACGAAGCTACATGACATGCTAAAGAAAAGATTTTAAATAATCGCTTTTGAGAAATGCAACATAGCGCGGTTTTATAGCTCACTCTACATTTTATGATATGTTTGAAATTTTTTTAACTTGTAACTGAATTCTGTATGTAAACATACGTAGGTTTCAATAGTTTATTCATGGCTTACTAGGCTGAGAATAAATTTATTAGTTGAATCGAAATACATTATTCTCAAATCAGTTTCCGAATGTATGCGTTATCTAAAACAATCAGCTTAGCTATACTTATACTTTTAAAATGCACGAGTCAAACGGAAGCAAAGAGTCGCTATTTTGACTAATGTTGTCAATGGATAGATCTCAATACTATCCCTCAATACTATAAGTTTAGTATAAGCTTATACCAGAATAGTTGTCTCACGTATCTAAATCGATATATTGAAATTTTTTTTAAAATTACGTTGAAAGTTTAATGTAAAAATCTAAATTTATTACCGGACAAAGTTAAAAGTCTCTAATTTTGGTCGCCACTCCGAAACCCGAACCATTCTCCTGCCGCAGAATCTTTTAGCAGCACAGATCTTTTACATCTAAAATTAGTTTTCGGTGGGACGAGCGTGTGGCACACAATCTTCATCAAAATATGTATGCGAAACTCGGGACGCCACGCATAATCTCGACGCATCGGGCAACATAAATCTTGATGCGGAGCTACAAAGCCGCGTTAGATAGCGCCGGCTGCTATACGTACAAAAAAAAAGATGCGGAGAAACAGCGGTGGTGGCAACGACAGTTTCCAGATTTTCTGAAAGTAATGAATTTTACGTTCGACTCGCCATATATTCGCGTTCGATTACTCTCGCCCTCCGCGCGCCCGAAAGCGATCCGTGGAAAAAATATTTAGCGCTTCAATCATGCACACCGCGCGTAACAACCGCCTCTCTCTCTCTCACTCTTGCCCGCTTTCGCTTACATATGTGCGCACACGCTTGATCACAAATATATGTGTATACATGAAGAGAGAGAAAGAGAGAGAGGCACTTTTGCACGGCACAGAGATAAATCACGCTGTAGCCGAGCTTTTCAGAGGCGATGGCACACACTCACATGTGTCACGCGTACGAACCGTACATGCGTGTGTACGTGTGATTGTGTAGAGGGTATATCGTCAAAAGTAAGGTTCGCTCGGCAGCAAGAACGAAACGAGAGATGTCAAGCTGACGACGTTGCGATTTCGAGCAACATCCATATTCCCTCCCCTCTCCGTTCTACGCAGTGTATATGTCCTGCTCTCTTTTTGAGAGAGAGATAGAGAGAGTTAAGTAGAGTCGAGTCGAGGTGAGTTGAGTTGAGTTGAGCTGAGTTGCTTTTTATTTCACCTTTGGGATACAGCCCTATCTTGCGCTTAATAATTACAAGGTTAATTTGAATACAATAGATTTTTTAAACAGTGAGTAAATACGTAGAGCAGCAGTAGACTGCGAGAAATCGCCGAAGACTTTACAAAGAATAGTCAGAGCAATATTATAACAAATAGCGAAGTAACAAAGTAATAAGTAACTAAATATAATGGAATGTAATGAAAGTATAATGATATATAATGTAATATAATGTAAATATAGTGATCCCGGGGATCAAAGAGCTGAGCTGAGACCTTCGACGTCCGCGCGAGTCGCCCAATCCATGGAATCGCGATTGAAGATAATCCGTGGAATCGCAAGCTTAATCTGGTTTATGGATGTAGTGTTGAAGTTGCAAATGTTTAGAGCTGGCTGTACTGCAGTAGTCCACCTCCATCTAGATCTGCATAAACTACACAAGCATAATACAGGATAGGGAAAATCAAGTGTTTCACAAGATTTTTACGAAGGTCCTTGGAGAGGGCATGGAGGAGAAATTTGAGCATGAAGAGTGAGGACTGAATTTTCCGTTGGACAGACAGCATTTTAGTATGGGAGATACAGTAATACCGAGGTTTCGAACTTCGTTTTCGTAACGTAATACAGTATCATCGATGAGAATCCTAGGGAAAGATAGAAAATCAATCGACGAAATATACTCTTGACTACCCATAACCATAACCTTGGTCTTGGCCACATTGTGTTTAAGACTATTGTTTTTTGTCCAGTTTACCACCACCTGCGTATCGCGATTCAGCCCAGCAATGCCATATTCGGCATCATACGGGAGAAAATGGTGGTACAGTTGAGTATCATCGGCGAAAATCATAATTCTAGCAAAACGGATGGCAAGAGGCAGGTCCTTTATGTAAATAGAAAATAGTAGAGAGAGAGCGAGAGAAAGAGAGAGCCTGGCTAGTCAAATAATCCATGAGCTCGAGATTCTCAGTACAGGTATAATTATTATTTATTAATATTAGTGCATCTGGATGGGCTCAGTTGAACCTCGATGCCTAAGCAATTGCCTTCTGCATCCCCAATCATCCATTTAGACGCAAGTTCCATCCTTCGACCTTCACTAGCACCCGCTGGGATGATATTGTACCCTAGCTTCCCCGCCCAGCCCCGCCAGGTATAGTTCCGATCATCGACCTTCACTCAAGACCAACCGAGAAAGTTTGGTTTCTTTAGGACTGTGGACTAGGCTGAGTGGTTAAGAACACGAAAATCACCGTCCTCACGTCTAGTTTTTGTATGGATTTATAATTGCAGTCGCATAATCTCCATAATCTAAAGTGACGCAGCTCGTGCAATGGTGAAGATGTATGGTGAATATTCATGTGGGCAAAGAGATTCCGTGATGGCATATAGGAGGTGTCAATCGCAGTAAAATCAAACGAATTGAATCGATTAAGAGTTATCGGTGAGCTTATTGCAGTGGATATATTTATGATTAGAGTGACAGGACGCGCGCGCATATTTGGATGTGGAACCGGACGGACAAAGAAATACGTACGAGCTCGTATTGGCACGTACGCAAAATATTCCGAGAAATGGATTTTGAGTGCGAAAAATCCGAAGGGTTCATGTAATACCTGAAGGCATGTAATATCTGAGGCATGTAATACATCACAAAACATAAGAATAACATTGGTGGTATATCTATATGCATCTCTTGTTCCTTCTTGTGTTTCAAAGATATAGATAAACCAACAATGCTATTCTTATATCTTGTGCTTTATTCCTCGATCTCTGTGTATAGGCCTATATAGCCGCTGTGCCTGCCTCATGGCTGCCTGGCTTCGCGAGCACGAGCGCGCATTGCGCCGCGGTATTAAGCACTATTCGTGCTATTTACTCGTTATTTGCCCGACGACCATGGAAACGATTCGTCACTGCAATATACAGTGCTTTTGACTGCGTTTTTTCTCTGCAAGTACCTGTGATTTTTATATTTCAACCAAATGTGTTGCTATAACAGGTTTTTTTTTCACCTGACAACAGCGCCACTCGGTGAGGTGAGTGTTTCATGCGATGGTGGCTACCGCCTCCCCTTAATGTGAAAGGGGTTCATCAGCTTTGAGTTTATACTCGTTAAAAATATTATTTTGAAATTGATTTTGCTTTGAAGCATTCAATCGAAATAGTGTATGTGTATTTAAATTTCTATCGTCGTTGTATAGAAATAGCAGATAGCCGTTTATTTTTCTATATATACCTCGACAAAACCCTCCCTAGCTATGCACAAGCCCAGACGGGCTCGATACTCTGGGGCCAGCGAGAAACCGGCGAGAGCGCAGATCCGACGAAAGCGAAAATTAATTCGCCCTACAAACTCGCATCACGCCGCGCCATAACAACGGCAGCAGCAGTAGACAACGACAACGACGACGTAGTAGGCCACGCCGACGCATCTCCGGGCCACGATTATTCATTATTCATCGCGCAACGCCGCGGCCGCTCCTGCACTGCTGCGAGCACGCACGAATATAATCCAGCGACGTAATGACGGTGACATTAATGACGATTGTACGATTAATGACGGCAATGAGTGTCGAGAATGGCGCGACGGGCCTCTGGTCCTGCTGGTAACGAGCTCTCGCGAAAGCTTTGAGAGTCTCTCCCACCACACCACTACCCCGATTATACCTGGCCCGCGGTACTCTTTATGGCTCGTCCCTGTGTGTGTGTATGTGTTGGCTACAAGCGCGTGCTGCTGCTGCTGACCGCTCGTCATGCGATGCTGCGATTCGCTCGCTGGAATTACACGCGTGAAATGCTGCTGGCGATCGATGCACAACCGCTGTTGTTGCTTCTGCTTGGGATATCGCTCGACTGACTGGTCGAGTTTGAATTTGCTGCGAGTTCGTGTGATTGGAGTGAAGGATTGTCGACTTTGGTTTGCTGGGTGGACGTTGGGAATTAAGAGCGCGTATATGGGCTGACTGTAATGATCGCTCCTAAATTGAAAATTTAGGAAGATGTGGAAAACGGCGTAAAGTAAAAAAATATTGATGGATGTAGCATCAAAATGAGAATAACGATCTTTCCTAAAGCAATCAAAATATATTACACTATTGATACGAACTTAATCATTATCATTATTCTGAAAATTCAATAGTTTTAATTCAATAGTTTAAATCAATACAGTCGCGTGCTTCAATTAAATAAATATTTTATTCGATTTTTAGGCACGACTACTACACGGTATTGCCTTATATTTTCGTCATCGCAAAAAGTGTCAAACTATTTTGACAACCGATTTTCTCCATGAATTTTTGACAGATCGGGCTGAAACTTTGGGGATTAACTCATTATATTGCAGAATAGAAACGTTCCTATTTTGAGACATATCCATCAGAAATTAATGTTCAGTATAAAAATTGATTCTCTCAGCAAGTATTAAAAAATTTTCATTTTTTTATTGTAGAATTTTTTAATTCTAAAACAGCCCCGTTGTTTGCATTCCTTGCACCGCGAAGCGTGTGCTGACGGTCGTGTCTTACCAGTAGCGCTGGAATGTTATCGGGACAAGCCACAAGGTCTTAGTGCGCACTAAGACCGAGGGGCACGCTAGTTTAGATGCAATTTTTATTAGAAAAGTTCATATGGTTCGTGAAAAAAAATTGCGCAATTTTCTCAGTTGATATATTCTGGTTTATACTGTATGAAACTCAGATTATTAAAGCTATCTTTAACTTTTTAACTAGGAAAGTGCTCTGATAGGTTAAACAAATCCTATATAGCAACATTGTTAATTCAGTATTTTAATAAAACAAAATATTATATACATCTAAATTCTGTCCAAATATGTTTATGATTTTGAATTGTACGTTTCCCATGTATATATTTTTTTCTTTTTACACAATCAATGAATCTCTTATTAAAATGATATTATGGATATATGTTATCGAGTTTTTGAGATTCACAATGAATGAAATGCATGTGTATATTGGAAATAGTTAAAAATAGGAATGATCAGACATAGTATCTAAACTTTTATTCTTTATTTACTTCTTTTCCTGTATAAGCGTTATTTCCCGTATTAACAATATTGGCAGTCTACATTTAAAATTGAACTTTATGCATTAAACCGCATGCATGCACATGCGAACACCTATCCTCAATCTCGCTTAATATCAAACTACTTCGAAAGTCATAATAGTAACCCAAACAGACAATAGCTCGACTAAACACTTGAAAGTGTCAAAGTTTGCAGCAGCTCGTATTCAACGTTGATAATTTATCACATATACCTACGGCGAACTATACAGTGCTCAAATAATTCCAAAAACGTTGGTCGAGTCTAGGCGTTTCGGCATCGACGAACGAAAATCCAAGAAATATGCCGGGGTATATCACAACGTGGCTGGGAAAACGCTGTTCCCCTGTATAACGTATCCAGCAAACGATTTGAGCCGCGCGTGAAAAACGATGCAAATTTTGCTTGTTCGCCAAAGCATAATGAGCGCGTAAATGAAACATTTTCCAGCGTGGATCAAAGCTGGTAATTATATATATATATGGGCGCGTCTGTTCCGATGAAAATAGCTCTTGTTGCAAGACTCCGCAGAGGATCGTCGAGAGGTGTTTCCACCGAGAGCATAATTTCTCTCCATTGAAAAGTCGATTAATTAGCTTTGATGAGCTTCGAGCCTTAACAAAGCTGAAGCTGCTGCTATAGCTGCTACGGGTATGAGCTGCTGAAATTCTGCAGCTACGTAGGCACGAGAGTTTCGAATTGCTGCGCTCTCTCTTTTTTTCAGCCTTATTCTGTAAATTGTGAGGACGCGATCGATTTATTGCTCGTTAACAATTAATAGAGCACTGTTTTAGTGCTCCTTCTTTATCGGCGCGGAGATTTGCTCAGCTTATTTATGTTTAGGGAACATAAATAAGCTGAGCTTATATCTGATCGAGAATTTTAGAGCAAATTTGGTTGGACGATGGTAACGTAATTCTTTATCATCGAATGAAACTTAAAGTAATTGTGTCATGGTTTTAAATTGTTTTTGATATGCTTAGAAAATAAATAATATAAAAAATTTTAAAAGTATAAAGTATTTTTTAGTCTCACAGTGTACACAATTCAATATAATTTTTTACTCAATAGTATCCAAGAAAAAGCAACTAAAAAATTCTGTTTTCCATCTGTATTAATGAAGCTGATAGAAAAACCAAGTCAATTTGCTGTCCACTGTCGTTTTCAAAATAAAATGACTTTTAGTATTTTTATCCGACTAATATTCCTTTATGACGTCAATCTCGGTGAAACAAGGTTCTATCTCGAATTTTTAGTTTAGAAAGAATCCTCTGCGTGAACGTTTAATTTAGAGAAGTTATAGATATGAACAAATTTATATTAAAACCTTACTCTCAGTCTAAAGTATACTTCCATGAAAAAAAAAAATCTTTGGTATCCTTACGAACAAGAATTACTTTCCACGAAAGAAAAAGCTTTTCCAAGCTAAAAAGTTGAGTTGACAATAATACAATAGTTCTTACTATGTTAATCATTTTTTTCTTGTTTGAATACAGGCATTAACAACGTTCGAACCTTATGCAGCTCGTTTTTACATAGAATCACTATTAAATCATGTCATAACTTTTTTCCCAGTTTGTATCAAGCTCAGTATGTGTAAATAATTACACTGACTTCAACTCAGAACCTAGAAAACGAAACTTATTCAAGTGTCCAGCATCGCGTAGTCCAGCGCGTCCCATTAACTAAAATCTATTTTGTCGCAGTAATTGCAAGCGATATTAAGAGAGAAACAAAAGCAGCCTTCTCGAAACAGAGAAAATTCTTAGCAGGAATTCTCACGGGGAAACCGGTCACGTAGGGCATAGCTGCCTTGATTGACTTTATGTGCATGTGCCGGCGGAGGGCGGGGGGACAGCTGTAAGCGGAAAAGCACAACGTTCCAACTTTATCTACGGGGCGTGTGTTAGTTAGAGCACTCACCTTTCGCAGGGATACAAATTGCAGAGGAGGGTCTCATCGACTCTCCGTTAAATAGTGAGAAAGGCTTATAATAAAAGACGGAGGGAATGTAAGTCTAATTTTCGTATAATGACGAGGTGGTTCGGTTGCCGCGCCAAAATGGCTAAAATTTACTTTTCCTATGTGAATGTGGAATTTCGTTCTGCACGCCCGAAGCATTATCCGTGTCATTGACCTTCTGCCATTTATGAAGATTTGGTAATTGGACGATAACATTAATTGAGTACCATTACGGTTCCGGTGATATTGGATTATACTTTGAGACTTTTTGTCATGTTATTGGGTCAATGTGGTTTTACGTGGTTTTCATCAGATTCGTTCTCTTATAATGAAGATTATGTTTACAGTCAAATTTACAAATGCGTTCATAACATAATAATTACGTTTTTAATGTCAAATAACAATACCATTTTACACTTGGCTAAAATATTAATACGTAGAGACTGTTTTTAACAGGTTCAGTGCTAGTAATACATAAGCTTTTGCAATTATATCTGCCAAATCATTTGACTCTTTCAAAATTTGACCTACATAAAGTTTAGTATAGTATTCCACATATAAATATAATATCTTAATATAAGTTGACCAACAGGTGACACATATATGTGTCGCATAGCACTGGATGAAAACAGTTTGTATCCTCTGTTGAGTGATACATATATGAGTCATAATAAGAAATAGATTAAAAATCTGTTTTCATAGATTAATTTATTTAAACTGACAAAGATCTTTCTATCGGTCTAATTATTTATTTGGACTAATAAAATTTTTAAAGCTTATAAAGTTCTTATATATTTCTATGAGAATCATTATAACAATTTAAGCATAAATGCTGATTGCAATCTTCACAACGTGTATTTACACGTTTTGATTGAATTCCAGCTTGTGCAGAGGTTAAACCCATTTTCACTAATTTTTTGTAGCATTCTCTGCATCTAAGGCGCTGAGAGGACTCTTGTAATATATGGCACTAACTCTTAGGAGTAAGATTTTCTATTTGCTCATTCTCTCCTAAGATATCTCTGCATAATTTTTCTTTGAAATCTAATATTAAAATTGATTCATTCGAAGCTTTTTTGTACAAAATCCAGGAATTGACAATATCTGTACTAGTTATCAATCCAAAAGCCACTTTTCGATACCATTTTATGCCTCTCCTAAGTGCTTTTCCCTTTTATGTACTGTTTGAAGTGAAGACGACCTTGCCATGGTACCATAGATTCATCAATAGCCACATCACTACGTGGATGAAATAAATTTTTACAATTATCATTATTTAAAATAGTTTGATTTTTTTGCAGCCTATTGGTTCTTGCCAGAAATGTAGAAATTTTAGAAGTAAAAAAAATCTATCTCTGATCATTTGTTTTTTA
Organism: Megastigmus dorsalis; assembly: GCA_900490025.1. Lineage (NCBI taxonomy): Eukaryota > Metazoa > Arthropoda > Insecta > Hymenoptera > Megastigmidae > Megastigmus > Megastigmus dorsalis. Next base: position 76,255 of record UELU01139211.1, on the reverse strand, counting down.
ATAATATTATAATATCTAGCCCATATAAATCTCCTTTACTCTTACTTTAAATGTTTTAATTTCTTGTTCATTCGCATCTTACCACAAATTTACTCTAGAGAAATATTAGGACTGTTTTGTTTATAAGATCCCATTGACATTTATAAGTTGTTTAAAGCATTTTTCATAAAATTTATGTAGATTAGTATTTGATAATATCGATTCTTTGATAAATACTGAATGACCAAAGGGCTTTCGAGATTTGTCACAATCTCTTGTTGAAATAAGACAAAAATTATTTAAATTTAAAAAATCATTTGGTAATGTGTATGTTTCAACAAAAATTAGAACATCTATATTAATAAAAGCTCTATCACTAGACACATCAGATAAATCTTTGTCGAAAATATGAACATGAAGTACCGAAGACTTTTCAGATTCCCAATTATTTATGACATATTTAATTATTTGATTTCTAATTAATTCATTATAAATTTTAGTATTATAGCAAGCATAACTCATAGCTCGGAATAAACTATTTCCATCTCCAATTGGTTTTACAATTATAAAATTGTCAGTTTTAAACATATTTTTTGTATCCATATTGTTGGTTAGATTAGTTTCTGCAGAAATATGTAGTACGGTTTTTGTGGTATCGATTAATTTATAAAGCAAAATATTAAGTACGAATAAAAAAAAAGGTGGAATTAATTTATTTGTCTTTACTTTATTTCAAAACTTATCAACAAAAACTGTTTTAATCTAGCACTCTTCGCATTCCCACCGCACCTACCAATAAAACCAAAAAATAATCAAACCTACATATGCCTATATTCCGAGGCGCAAGAATCCTATGTCGAGCTACGAGCTTCAAACCCTCTGATCACAAAGAAATTCAGCACATCGAGCCGCGAATAATTCCGAGGTAGTATGCACCTGGTCCGATAAGATATGCGACCCATAGCGGCAAAGTCTTTTCCAAGACTTGCAGAGCCAATCCTCTCTGCGCGCGACTCGAGAAAAAGAATGCACTGTATATACAAGCATAGCATCGACGCGTTCTCAGCCACACGCACACATCATCGGCCCGAGCGACGGCACGGAAATCATTCAGTCGACCGGTTTGAGCGATAAGGCATCAGACAAGCCGATCGGCCTGTTTATGGGGGAAACCGGTTGCGGCCGCGTGTCGTGCCAGATAACCGTCATTATGAAAGCGAGAGGTATAATATAACTGCGATGCCGCGCAATCCGTGTCGTATACGTATGTGTGAGAGAGGGAGAGCTCGGATGTGCGGACCGGAGCGCCGCACACGCGAAGCTTTTGTTGCTATCTACCAATCGATCTGTGCGCCTGTACACGTCGTCGCGTTGCTATAAGAGCACGTGCCTATATGGATATGCCGATATCGCTGAGCTTTTACAATCTTGATCGTGCTCACTTCGTGCGCTCGGGGTTAAAGGACTGGATCTGAGAGAACAAATGGTAGTCCGTTCAAAATTATGAATTTTATTAGTACAATTATTGTGATTAGAGTGAAAAATGATAGATTCTTACGTATCATTAAATTCAAGCTTTGAACCTTATTTGCAATTCTTTTTAGATATATTATATATTAGTCTTTGGATTTTTATTTGTTTTTACGAACAGATGAAAAAGTTCCTCGTAACATTTTAAGTACTTTAATTTAGACTTTAATTTTTTCTGGCAATAATCATTTTTTTGCGATTTCTGCAGTCTTTAATAATATTGTTGGTATGTCACAGTTTTCACCGATGTTATTATCACACATATTTACTATATTACACTATATTACTATATACACGTGTTTACACTTCTACGTCAGAGGATGTACTGACGAGTGGAATATGTTACTAAAAAGTTATATGAAGTACGCAGAGAATACCGCGCAACAGTAGCGGAACTGAAATTTTTCAAAAATAGTTGATAGCCCATTCAAAAATATATTTACAAAAGCAAAATAAACATATTTTATTTTGGCCTTCTTTAAGTTTATGTAGATATGTAGATCTACGAAAGATCTGCTATTTTAGTTTGTAAGGGATACATGTAAATTTGCATGTACCAGACCTGCATACAGGAAATGTTATTTTCTTCTGTAGGGTTACTAAGTAATGTAACGTACTATATTTTACTCTGGTTTAAATAAATAAAATATCAGTTACTTAATTCAAGCTAATTTATTGAGTATTTAGTATTCATATTCAGTTTAAAATAAATGGAGTTCGCATAGACTGAACATAATTTAAATATAAGGCAAAAATGTAATAAAAAATTAATAAAAGAAAAGTCAGACAACAAAAGTAAAAGAAAGACGATTTCTTCGTTTATATGTAGTTGAGGTGTACGTCATATATTTAATATCAAATAAGAAAAAATATTTACAGTAAAAGAACTTTTTAGTTTGTAAAAATAAAAGATCCTTTCGCTAAAAAACTTAGATGAGTGTAGTGATCGATTTGAAGCAGCACAATAGCACGTATATTAAAATAGTCACGAAGCACAAGGCAGGGAGAGGAAAAAAATTTGGAATGAGCTCGAATGTTCCAAGGTATATGAGGTCGTTGCTCTACTGTGAATAATTTGCCCATTGCAGACCATACGTGTGCAAAATACGTTGCGTCTATGTATTCCTTTTATTTCTCCTCTGCATTCTGCTATATGCGTTCACTTTTTTACGTACTATTTTTTGCTTTTATTATTGTCCTTTTCTGATATTTTTTTCAACCCATTATTTTTCTTTACGTCTCTTTGCCTAAAGTAAGCTCAGTTTTATTCTCATGAAAAAGTGCATTACTAAAATGTTACATTTTCTTACTTTTCCTACCATCTATCGCTTTATGTAAAACCTGAATATATCGTTAATGCTTTATATTTGCGGTAGCATAGATAAATTTTAAAGTACACAACTGAATAATGTAGGAATGCTTATTAAAGATAAACATAATGGAGTTTTCTTTTTCTTTTACAAATATGAATATCGATACTCATTATACATAGTATTGCAAATAAAAATACACACATACTTAGTAACTTTTTCTATTTAAAATTAGAAACGTGTAAATATTGCATTGAACAGAATCAAGTAGTATTTATTGAAATGCGATGACGATGGGAAGAAAGGCATTACGATGTAATAGAATATTTAAATGGGTGACTAAATTTCTTTCATTCCTAGCAATTAATTTCGTTTGAACAATCTAACAATATTCACCATTGCAATAATTGAATTCAAGCGCTACATTATACCCGACTTAAATTCTTATATATCTATAATTCCTATACCTTCCGCAATCCCCAATATATCTGTTAAAGTTCTCAAGTCAAATACTGGCGCAGATATGTTTAAAATACCAAGAATTCGCGCATGGCTGCAATATATCCTTGCATTGTACCTAGCACTTGGCCTCGTTTTTCTCCTGTTGCCGCTGGCGACTCATCTCCTTTTTCTCCTTCTCTCTCCCCCCCCCCCCTTTCGCTTCGCGGCATTATTATTGCATTTGCGTAGCGCGATTCCATCATCTCGCTGTCCGTAGCTCTGTTATATAGCTCAGCGAAGTATTAAGTATTGCGGCTGGTTGTACACACACCCACACACATGCATATATAGACACATGTATTTGTGGATGTGTGTTCCGGATAGCAGGGCGGTAGGTGCGTCTTTTGTTTGGCGCTTGCGTCGCCTGGCATTCGACAAAAGCCCCCCGCTGCCATTTCCCCCCTTCCACCCCGAAGATGTAGGCCACACGCGGATGAGTAAACATTTCGAGCGTTTGCTACGCAGCATTCGGAGCGAGAAGAGACTGAGTGAGAGAGAGTGAGAGAGAGAGAACGAGATTCTCGGGACTGGGGGGCCGCTGCTACACGAATATGAAATTTCTGGTAATGGCTTTCCTATACCCCGGCGAAATTTGTTGCGCGAGAGGGCTCGAGCTTGTTGCTTCAAATCAATTGCTATTGATTTTGCTCGCGGTACACTTTGCGCCATATTTAATAATCGAGGATGGTTCTTCAAGGAAGGACTGCCGTTTCGACGTTTTCTGCTCTCTTGCTCTCTTTTAATATTAGACTAGCTATATATTCCTCGCTCCTAACGTCGCTTGGTGAAGTAAATTATGGTACTTTTTTGTTGCTGTTTCTGTTTTTTAATAAAAGTTTCATTAATAATAATGTTAACCTATTTATTTTAGAATAATTTTGTAAAACAAAGCTAAAAATAATGCTATATTAACTAAAACTTACAACGAAACTTTTTAGGTACAATAAAATTTGTTAAAATTAATTAAACGTGTGTATAAAATATATTTTTTCAAACTCCGTGCGCAATGTTCGATTTTGCGCACGCATCCATGTCACACTAATGTTCTGTCACACATTCTCCATATTGGTTTTAATTTTTTGTAATTCTGGACAGAGGCCCTTAACAGGTACTACCACTCGGACCGAGAGGTCCTGTAACCATAGCATCGTTACCCGTGAACGTTGTTGCGTTGCTGCGTTCCCATTGCCCAGAGAGTAGGGCGTGGACCTGGAAGTTGACGTTATGATCATTAAGTGACTCGCCTGTCTGTATATCTATCAGTCTATATGTTTATCTGCCTATCTGTCTATATGTCCATCTGTTTATCTGTCCATCTGTCTCTCAGTCTTATTATCTGGCTATCTGGCTATCTGTCTATATATATATATGTCTATCTGTCTATCTTAAACATTAAAAATATTACTTATGTCGACTGTACTCTACTATAAACTGACAAAGATCTTTCTATCGGTCTTACAGTCTAATCAATATTCATCGGCAATCAGATTGCCCTTGTTTACAATCACCCCCGAAGAATCTAAAATAAACTTATATTTAACCCTGAAATAAACATTTATTAGTAAAGGCCAATCTGACCGGCCCCCACCACCCAAACATGCTCGACGTTTCGAACCCGAACCCAACCCGCTCCGGCTCCAACTTTGTCAGTTTATAGTAGAGTACAGTCGACATAAGTAATATTTTTAATGTTTAAAATAAGGTCTATTATTTAAGGGAGAATGTTTTTTAGAGATATTGAAGGGAATTATGGGAGGGTAGTCAAGGATTATTGTTCTAAATGGGTAAAAATGGTTTTAAGGATCGTAATTTTAAAGGAACAACTTACTTTTCTTCTTAGATGTAAAAAGTCAAACATTTTTCCTAATCATATTGAGAAAAAAATTTGATGCTAAGGATTTTTATCGGGATTCCAAGAAAAGAAAAAGAGTCCCTGAGGAGGAGCCGGAGCGGGCTCGAAACGTCGTGCATGTTTGGGTAATTATATTGTATATATAAATCCCACTTTTTAGGGGCTTATCAAATGCGAATTTCAAAAGTAGACGACAAATATCTACAAGCACATGAAAAAGAAAGAAATGCAAATATTCGTGACTCAAAAATCATTACATTATAGAAACGCAGTCAAAATGACTTATACTGACATAAATGACTTCTAAATCGACGTGAAGTCAATGTAGGAGTTATGAGCAGCATTTCTTTTTTAATTTAGCATCACTAAGGTTAAGTGCGGAAGAAAAGCAGCTTGAGCTGCAGATTTTTAATATCATTACAAAAAAAGTATGGTACATTAAGGCCACTGCAAACTTTTAATTAAAAACTGCTATTATTTATGAAATCCCGGAGCCATTCTCGGAGAACTCAATATTAGACGTGCGAGCGGGAAATGCTCTTGGGACTGAATCGCGAATGAGGGGGTGTGCGAAGGAGTATTGGTGAGGCGAGTAAAACACATACACACATACGTGGCGCCTTTCAAAAGTCATCCCGCTAAAATGCCGTTGAGATATTGTTGTGCGAAAAAGCGAGAGATGGAAAAAAATGCACGATGCACCGTAGCAGTCAATGTCACGACGCGCGCGAGCGAACCCACGAAAGAAAGAAAGCAGTGCACGCAAAGTTAAGAATGCGACCGAGGGAAAAAAAGTAAGAGTGGCTAGGAATGGTGGAGGGAGATAAAACTATTATATAAGAAAAATGCTGCGTACATTGAGAATTGAGAGTAAAGGCGATGGGAGAGGAAGGACTAAAAAGTAGGAATGGATGACAGAATAATATATATAAGCATGGAGATGAATAGTGGAATAGCGAAGCGAGAGATGAGGAATATAAAAAAAAAACTGTAGGACTACCGAGAGCAAGTGGTTGATAAATAATAGAGTTATATGTAATAATATGCTCCTTAAGAATGGTGATGGTTGAAACGTTCTTTTTTGAGTCGAGCAAATATTTTTCAAGAAATAAAACGATCGAGTTTGTTCTTGTAAAGTCAGTGCAAAGACTAAATGATGATTGCCAAACAATATACAGCTGCATACAAATACATTTATTATGTTTTAGCGAATGCTTTATTTTCTATACCTGATGGTGCTCTTCAATTTGAACTTCCCTTTCAATAAAAAGATAAATAACAGGATCTTTGCTGCTTAGTATTTAAAGCATATACTGAAAATCAATAAGCCATTTACAAACATATATGAAATAATTTTTCAATCTCTAAAAAAAAGTGTCGTCAGTTCGATACCTAATTTATATAACCCATGATGCACGTATAGAATATCGACTATTTATCGAAAAAATTGAGTAATTCTCGAGCGAAGACTATATAAGAAATTTTATTCAAGAGAACAGCCCGCTGAACAGAGTATAGTATGGATTTTATGCAGCATCCCCTCACTCGCTCGGAAACTCGTGTTTCCCTGGCGATTTGCGCAGCAGCTACACTGCACACCGACGTGTCTTCGGCTGCACTCGTGACGTCATAGCATAGCAGCAGCTGACGTAACGGGTTGCATAGCGCGTGAGAGAGAAAGAGAGGGGGGAGGGGAGTAGTGGCGCGGGTCATAGGTCATCATCCTCGCAGCTTCCACTCTTTTCCCTCCCGCGGCAGCTCCTTCTCAGCCAAAGCTACTAAGTCCAACATTCAACGCGTGCGCGAGCTATTTTCGTCTTGCTCCCACTCTGCGCTCGCTTTATCCCTTTATACTTTACCCTCCTTCTTTTTATTCCTGCTCCTTTTCGTCGTTGACCCTATTTGTGATTGCAGTCGTCTTCTCTCTCTCTCTCTCTCTCTCTGCTTCTCTTTCTCGGAGTATCACCTCTTGTAAATAGCCGGCAATTCAATGACGGATGGAAGAATCGAAATTTTCAGAGCTGATCGATCGGTTGGACGACTATTGCTTTCGGTGTTTATAGGTACGAAGCTTGGGAGAAGGTATATATGGGTACTGGTAAGGGACTTGCGAGTGTCGCGAGTGTCGCGAGTCGGGAAATCGGGAAAAGCTTTTCACGAGCTTTCTTGCACTGGCGTATATGGCTATGTTTCAGGCTCTGTCCATTTAAATGAGAGCCACGCTCTGTATATAATATACTGATGACTGTATATTAACACGAATGTGTAAGTCATTTGACGTCTAAATTCTTATGTGGACTTTCTTATTTGATAAATAATAGGTTTAAAAGTTTTGAAGATGTAAGATCAGTTTACAGAAAATAATAGATTGTGATTTTAATAAATGTTCATTATACGCTAAATAAAACAGCTTTTCATTTTTATTTCAATGTTATTAAACACTGTTTTTTGCACATTCTTATATTATGAAATCGGGATAAAAATGTTGCTCTTATCAAATTAATAAGTTTAAAAATGACGTATTGAATAAAATTTATTGGACTGTATACACTATATTATTGTAACATAGAATTTTACTATATTTTTCTAAGTAGTTAAATTATGTTCTTTCCATTTCGTTCAGTATAAAGTTTTAAAAATATTTTTAAATTTTAGCTCGAATGAAATATTGTAGGTGCTAGAAATTTCCGAACCAGTTTTCAATGGAAGAATTTATCGAACGCTGGAATTTCGTTTTAAATGGTCTGTGTGTATGCTACATTAATCAATTACTTTTAAATTCTAAAAATCTGTCCATATCTAAATTTTTCAAATATATTGTTCAAATATTCAAAGGATTAATAATTTATTACTCGAATATAATAAATTAAGTATTGTTTTAAATAATTTTATTTAACCATAGATAAATTACACCATGAATAGCTGTGTAGCCGATGAGAATGGTAAACAAAGTCGCATAATAATATACTATAAAGTTTATTTCATTTTCATACGAATTAAATCCAATAAATACCATTAACTGCATAAACAAATGCAATGTATTTCATAGGCACTGCAGACTTTAACAGGCACTTAAAGCAAACTATCATTTTTCGATACATCTTTTTCTAAAAATTGGCAGCTTTCAAATATAACATTCTCAAAAATATCCCGGTTTACCGTTAAAATCAATAAAAATAGTTTTTTTTTGCAAATATTCCAATCGTTTTCAAATACAAAGCTCAGCTTACAAACACTTAACAAGCACTTGACCTAAGCACTTGACAATATCCAACATAAAAATATTAATCCTCTGTACAGGGTTGAATGCACCGTTAACTTCCTGCGAATGATCAGAACCCTCGACTCGTGTTTTGTTACGGTGACCGCCCCCCCCCCCCCCCCCCCCCCCC